>OMNM01065389.1:0-14227 GCA_900302745.1 Parablennius parvicornis | reverse complement strand
ACGCTCGGTACCTGCTTGACGTTAGCTGGGAGCTTGTTCCACGGATAATTCTGCCTGATGTGAAATTCCACGTCCGTGTTCATTGCTAGCTAGCTAGCTGGCTGGGAGCAGAATCCCTCCAGACGACTCGAGAAGGGCTCGCGGCCAGGTTCACGGTGACTTCAGCCCCCCGACACCCTGCAGCTGAGCGACGCGACCCCTGCGGAGAAGAGCTGTTCGATCTCGGAATGGTTTTCCTCCACAATAAATGGCCACTTCCTTGTTGTATTTTCGAACCAGCCGTTCGTCACGCTCGTGGCCAGTTTCGTCACTTCCTGTTGGGGAGTGACCGAAGAAGGTGAATGGAGCCGGAGAGCGCGAGGACCTGTGCGAAGTGACGTAGAGGAGTTACGTAATGTTAGCGTGTGGTCTTGAAAAATATTTCACTGTTTAACATGGGTTTATACTTTTTATTTCAACAGCATGAGCTACGTGACAGGTGTTGTTACAATGATGTCACATTAGAGCTGCAGGTTATTTCACCTGCTGTCAGGGGCCCCAGAAACCCCCTGAAGGGGCTTCAGGCACATATAACTCTCAAGACCCCAGACACCCCCTTAGAGGGGATCTATGCCAGAAACCCCCTGAACATATAACCCACAGGGTCAAAGAAACCCTCTAAAAGGGCCCCGAGCACATATAACCCTCAGGACCTGAGATACCCCTTAAAGGAGCCCCTGAGAACATATAAGCCTCAGGGTCAAAGAAACCCCCTGAAAGGGCTCCCAGCAAAAATCAGCCTTAGAGACCAAGAAACCTCCTTATGGAGCCTCGGACACATATGACCCTCAGGGACCTAGAAAAAAAATAATCTGAAGGGGCCCCAGAAACATTAAATCCTCATGGACCTTGAAATCCCCTGAAGGGGCTTTCAAACACATATTACCCCTCAGGGATTTAAAAAAAAAAAAACAACAACCTGAAGGGGCCCCAGGCAGGCACCCAAAAACCTCATGAAGAGGGGAAATCTGCATCATCATTGTGACAGTCTGCTCAGATAGCACTGACATATAGAACATATATTGCTAAAAATGACAGTGATAGGCTTTCATGGGTTAACCTCAAATGTATTTTTTTTGGTCAATGGGAAGAAACCAGTGCATCCAGTGAAAACCCCTGCATGCACAGGAAGAATATGAAAACATTTGCATAAAAAGTCCAGGGCCTCAAAAGTGAGATATTCTTTCTGTGAGGCAAGCAAGCCCAAGACCCTTTGATGAAATATGAAGAATCAGATTTACACCTTTCCCCTCTCAGGAGTGTAGAACCCATACTGTGATCTGTAAACACGATGCTGTCACTCACTAACTAGTATCAGTGTGAGATTTCACTGTGTGACAGAGTCCATCAGAGGTGTGTGTGTGTGCTCGCATGTCAGGATGCCCCACTCGCTGACAGCTCAGCTTCTTGCTGCTATGTCACTCAATCTGTCTTCATGTAACTCCACTTCCTTGTCATATGCCGCTAAACAAACATGAGAGTGATCCATCTTGCTGCCACAGGAGCTGCCTGGCATTCAGAGGGCGGCTGCAGACGAGGCCACTGGTGAAGGGAAGAAATGACAGCTTCTTGAATTGAAAGAAGGTTTAATATATATCTTGAAGTTAGACGGACAAGTTTGTGAAGTAAAAGGTGGATGCATTTGAGGGAATGAACTAGAGGAAGAAAATAGATGTTAATCATTTCGGTTAATGGGTTCAGCATCAATGGTTTGACTCTTTATTGGCTGTTTGGATCAACTGATGAAAAAACGTATTTCCATCAGCCGAATTTATTGATTACCACAAGAAGAATCACTACACCAACCAGATCCAACATGACTGGCAGCGATAGCCTCAAATGGAAATATTTAGGTAATAAATGTACAAATGATCCATTCATTGTATCTTCATATCAATATTTACAGCCGCCAATTATATCTTAATCCTCTACCATGTAGCAATGCCACATTTCTGGCTCTGACGCTGTCCCTTTCAACTTTTTTTTTGTCTTTACATGTTTTTATAACATCACAGGAAAATCAGGGTTTGAATAGTATATTGGATTTGAGCAGTTCTGAGCAGTTTTGAGCAGTTGAGAACTTTCAGGAAGTTACTTTTCTGCATTGTTTAATATATAATTCCATATACATTTAGTATTTGTTCACTGTTCTTCTAATTGACCAAACCATTTGTGGCTGTTGTTTTTCAGAAATAAAATGTTTTGGACTGTAACTTTTGTATGTGTTTCATAATTTCAATAAGAACATTTATTATTGGAAAACCTCAGTGTTTCTGATTGAGGTGGCATGAAGGATGAAAGTTTTGTATTGACTATATTATCAGAAACCATGAACCTCCCAGAAAGTGAGATGCAATATTTATTTTATTTCTAAAATGAAAATAAATATAGACTGTGTATACACATGCACACAAATAGAAACCTACTCTTTGAGGAGGGTGGAGGCTAAAGATGCTTTTTGGATTTTTAACTGAGATGAGTTGGAGCAGGATTGACATTCATCTACAGTTGTTTGTAAAGTGGAATACTGAAACACACATTGGAGAGAAAACCAGCTGTTTCTCCTGATCAGGAAGGCCCATCAGCACCGGTCTATATTTACCTACTTCCTGGGTTACACACACACACGAGAGCGAAGGAGGGAAACCGGCTCAACGGCGCAGGGACATGGACAAGAGTTTAGCCCCCTCAGGGACGCTTTGATTAAACAGCAGCCTGGGTGGGCGTGACGGCTGAGTCAGGACCCTTCAGGATGTAAACGCCGCCTCCTCTGGATTCTGGCAGAGCTGCTAAGCTGGCAACCGGGTACCAAACAGCTCTGTGTCACATGAGAGGCCGGGCTGGAGTCACAGTGGCCCGGGACACTATTCTTAGCTGTCGGAATGTACACAGTGGCCTCATGGCAATCTCCACAGCGCCTAACTGGAAAGCCTTGACGTTTCTCTGTGTCATGCCCCCTTTCCTGACTGACTGGCCATTTTCGCTCTGGATAATGATTTAACTCTCTTTTCCTTGCGTGTGATCTACTTTTTTTTCTGACCAGGCTGTCACGAGAAGCTGGACTTTGTTTCTTCTCTAAGGACAGAGGTAAGGAGTTAGAAGATGTGCCAATAAACTTACTGGCAGATTTATTGAGAAAGACATCTCGGTTTGATTCAGATTTTTTGTGAAGTCTCAGTTACTTGTTCTGAGAGACAATAGTTTCTATTTCAACTGCTCTTTAAGTTAAAAGTTTAATTGAGTCACACTTGATGCACTGGGCTTGCATATCTTTCTGTTTTTTTCAAAAACAATTCTTAGATTAGTTCTGACACATTTATTATTGAAGTTTTTTTATTTAAAAAAATATATATATATTTAGACAGTTAATTCAAACATCGCTGCTGATTATCTCCTCAACATAAAGTGATTTAGAATTGATACAGTTTCACTTGGAGTTTATTATCATAATAAATAGTTTTTTCTGAATGGTGTATTTCAGTGTTCTGGTTCATTCATGTTTACAAGGGGAGATGACTTATAGTTTGCCTAAAATTCATTTTTATATATTAAATATCTAAAAGGCTGCATGATCTATTTGAGCTCTCCAGACTTTTTAAATGTGGCATCAATTTGAAATTCTAAACGTTTTGGTTGATGCAAAGTAATTGTTTCATTCCTGGAAATCAGCATTTAGCTAAGTGCCCTAAATAAGAATCAAGTTTCTCTCTGCAGGACTTGTTGACATTCTGTTATAAAACTGCCAGTTGTGAAATGTCACTCACAAACGTTGGCATTTAATGATACAGTGTATAATAATTATTAGCAGACTAAATATAACAGACAGGCCGTTCCCTGCAAGTGGGAGCAAATCAGTAGCTGACACAGGGATGATTAGAAGACTCGATGTTGCTAATAGCCCGATGAAATTTAAGCACTTTGAGTGTAAGGTCAGTTAATCTGAGCAACAGGAAGAATCTGATGGAGGAAAAACATAAACTCGCCACAGAAATGGTGAGGGACAGAGAGGAGATGGAGAGACAAACACAGATGGTTTGTTGACACGGATTTAGTAATGATAACAGTGACAGGCAGCTTGATAATAGAGAAGTGGCCTAATGGTACATGGATACATGGAGATAATTTCACATGTGGTTTAAAATAGAAATCTGTGAGTCAGTAATTCAAATTAAAAACAGCTGCTGAGCGAGTTTTAACAATTTGACAGTGGATCTGGTAAATGAAAACATTTGCTATAAACTAATGATAGAAAGACTGTTTTTCAGATATGCGTCATCGATTTGATGAGACAATGTCAATAAATTGTCACTTTAAAACCATAAAGATCGAAAAAAAAATGTTAAGAAAACGTCATACCTTATCAATTATTTACGTTGCTGTTTCCTCAGTCATCATTGCTTAAAAGAGCAAAATTTGAGAAGGCATCAGTTTGTACTTTTGACAGGAATAGTCTTTGTTGAAGTGTTAGACGGTTATTTCTTCTTCCTTTTTCAGAATGGCCAGTAAACCACGAGAGGTTTTTTTCTTCAAGGACACAGAGCATCCCTCCCACCTGCTGACTCAGCTCAACATCCTGCGTCAGGAGCGCATCTTGACCGATGTGCTGCTCTGCACCGAGGAGCAGGAGATCCCCTGCCACAGGAACATCCTGGTGTCCAGCAGTCCGTACTTCCGTGCCATGTTCTGCAGCAACTTCCTCGAGAGCAGCCAGGCCCACGTGAACCTGAAGGGGATTTCCTCGAACGTGCTTGTTGGAATTGTGGACTATGTTTACACGGGCTGCTTCACCATCAACATGGAGAATGTGCTTCCGCTCATGCAGGCGGCGTCCATGCTGCACTATGGCAGACTCTTTGAGGCCTGTTCCGTGTTCCTCCAGGAGCAGCTGAGCCCAGAAAACTGCCTGAGCATGATCCGACTGTCTGAGATCCTCCACTGCGAGAGTTTGAGGGAGAAGGCCAAGGAGATGGCCGTGAGGTGTTTCTCGGATGTGGCCGCAACGGAAGATTTCTGCGAGCTCTCTCTTCCCGAGCTAATGTGTTACTTGGAAGATGACCGGCTTTGTGCGGAGGAGGAGCAGGTGTTCGAGACCCTCCTGGCGTGGATCCACCACGATCCTTTCTCGCGACGCGGTGCCATCCATGACCTCTTCAAGAAGGTCCGCCTTCGCTACATCCATCCCACTTATCTCTTTCAGTTTATTGCCAATGACCCCCTGGTGCAGTCCTCCACCCTCTGCACTGAAATCATCGAGTCAGTTCGCCGACTCATGCTCACAGTCAGCACCAAGTGCAGCCGAGAGCTGAAGCCACTTTGGACCACGCCAAGACGTTACACCTGCAGGGAAAGGCTGGTGGTGGTCGGAGGACGCAAGAACAATGAGCAGACCTCACGGGAAGCGTTGTTGTACGACGAGAGGACTCATCGATGGCAATGGCTCGCCAAGCTCCCACTGCGTCTTTACAAAGCTGCGTATGTTTGCATCCACAGCATCTTGTATGTGCTTGGTGGACTCAGTCTCTGCAAGTGTCCCAGTGACAACACAGTCAGTGCCACAGTGTACACACTCTCCCTCAAAACCAACCAGTGGAGGACTGCTGAGCCCATGCTGGGGCCTCGATACGCCCATCAGAGCGTGTCCTATCTCCACTTTATCTTTGTATTGGGAGGCATTGGCATAGACAAGCAGATCTCGCAGTCGGTGGAGAGGTATAACAGCATGTTTAATCAGTGGGAGGACATGGCCCCGATGCCTACAGCGGTGCTTCATCCAGCCGTTGCAGCCAGCGACCAGAGGATCTATGTTTTTGGGGGAGAAGATGCCATGCAGAATCCCGTCAGGCTGATTCAGGTAAACACACCATCTTATAGCCAGTGGGAGGGATAACACTTTCAAACAAGACTTTAGAAATGTTAAGATGTCACAGAGACATTTTGAATTTTAGTATTGACTGTTTAAAAAAAAAGGATAAACAGTTGATGTTTGTGTTGTGGAACAGGTGTATCACATCTCTCGAAACCTGTGGTCCAGGCTTGAGACAAGAACAGTGAAAAATGTTTGCGCTCCGGCTGCCGTCATTGAAGATAAAATCTACATCATAGGAGGTGAGGACATTATACAATACTATTCGATGAGAGAAATGTTGAATGGCAATTTAAGATGGATTAAAGACTATCTTAATTCTAGGGTACACTAGACGCATGATTGCGTACGACACTAAAGCCAACAAATTTGTGAAGTGTGAGAACCTGAAGGAGCGAAGGATGCACCACAGCGCCACGGTCGTCAACAACAAGCTCTACGTCACCGGCGGACGCATCCTCAATGGCCACGATGTCATCGAGGACTCGGACTGCTTCGAGTGTTACGACCCCAAAACAGATGTTTGGACATCAAGAGGTTCTTTGCCCTACAAGCTTTTTGACCACAGCTCCCTGCCACTGGTCTGTGTCTCCAACAGACCAAACCCTCCATGAACCAATTAACCAGTCTGCCTCTCCATCTTCTTCCTCTTTGCAGTGATCTACTGGCTTGCGATTACACCAATAGGAAATCATTTCAGACAGAGTGCATTCCTTCACGCAGCTCAGTCCCAGCTACAACTCGACCAGGCTGACATTCATCTGAACCAAAGAAGTGTCATTTCTGTAGCATTTGGGGTCAAACCAGTGGTAACTGCAGGCAGTTGCACTCACGCAACAAGCAGCTGTCCACACACGTATATGCAGAGAGCGCATTCAGCAGTCGGCTGTACTCACTGGGGATGATCAGAAGAGTTAATGCTTTCACTGCTCATCTATTCTGCCGCAGTTACCGTTTCTGTAGCAATTAAACACTTGGGGAATAATGAGTGTGGCTGCACGTAGACTTCCTGAGCTCTCAATGTGTTGTGACACTGAGAATCACACATGACCATTAACATGCACTTTATAGCTAATAAAGAATACATTCCTACTTGAAGCACAAGTGTTAAGTAAACGATTATCCCAGAACACGAGAAAGCAAAGTTTAAGGATGAATCAGATGGATTTTGTGGAACTTACTGATGAAATACAAATTGTATTTATATATAAAATATATTGTGATTGGGGATCACACAGGGGATGTAGTGGTTTCTAGTCATGCCTCAAGTGGAAACCTCCCAAGTTTGATTCTGTTCTGAATGTATTGGGTTTTTTTACCCTGCGTGTGTGTGTATGTGTGTGTCTTTGCCTGTGATTGGCTTCAGCTCAATACAGCTGTATATAAGATATTGTAAATAGTCACCTGAAACTGTTGGTCACTATGTCTTTTGAAATATTAGTTTATTGGGTAAATAAACACTTACAGGTTACACCAGATGTCATCTAACCTGAAACTTCAATCTTTTAAAGAGGATAGTGCTTCTTGTGTTGTTGCAGAGAAGAACATTTCCAAAACAAATGAAAATGTCTAAGTCCATATTATCCAAGTGCAGTCCTGTTTCATGACTGTGAATTGTTCCTACGAAGCTCAACAAAGTATATTTTCTTTAGCCTGATGCTGTTTGTTGATGTAAAGACATGTGACAATGCTGCATTTGAACACAAGGGCCCAGGGGCATTGCAGCGACCTTCCAAGTGCAAGCATCTGTGGAAATGAAGCTTCAAATGTATTTTCAAGGTTGCTCTTCTCATATAACAAATCTGCAAGCTCGAAGCATCGGAAACAAACCCGTAAAGAGGAATTTTCTTTGCAGCTGTGGACATTTCTATCAGTGTACTTCCATCTTTGTCCTGCAAACCCTTTTGTCCTTCACAAAGCAAATGTCCACTGCTGTGCTTCAGCCCCTGGCTTCGGAAACCATCACCATGGTAACCTCCTGATAACCTACTGGATCATTTGTGGTATGCATCCTTTATGAGAACCACGATCCTAATTGACTGTATGATGCTGTTACACAAACAACTTAGGAACTTTCTTTTTATGAACAAATTTTTAATGTTTTGATATAGGAAGTGCTTGTATTCTATACTAAATAATGAGTTCAAACCAACTCATTATTTGCAATATTTGGATGATATATGGGGAATTTCTGAGGGATCCAAAGAGGAATTCCACGAGTTTGAAGAATTATTAAATTCCCAATCTTAAATTCTCTAACCTTGATTTTACTAAAAACATAATTTTCATGGAAAGGATGTTGAGGCGCAGCCGGGGGCCAGAGGGCATCATGTGGGGGGGCCGGAGGGTGACGTCCCTACTTTTTGTGGATGATGTTGTCCGTCTGGCAGCGTGGCATGAGGGCCTCCAGCGTTCACTGGAACGGTTCGCAGCTGAGTGTGAAGCAGTTGGGATGCGGTTCAGCGCCTCCAAATCTGAGTCCATGGTCCTCTCACAGAAAAGGATGGCATGCCCTCTCCAGGTGGGAGGAGTGGACCTTCCCCAGGTGGAAGAGATTAAGTATCTTGGGGTCTTATTCATGAGTGATGGGAGGAGGGATGGTGAGATCGACTACAGTTTCGGACAGGCGGCTGCAGTAATGCAGTCACTGTACCGGACCATTGTGGTGAAGAGAGAGCTGAGCTATAAAGCAAAGCTCTCTGTTACCGGTCGCTCTACATCCACACCCTCACCTATGGTCATGAACTTTGGATCATAACTGAAAGAATGAGATCACGCGTACAAGCGGACGAAATGAGGTTTCCCCACAGGGTGGCGGGCCACACTCTTCATGATAGAGTGAGGAGCTCAGTCATTCGAGAGAGACTCAAAGTTAAGCCGCTGCTCCTCCACATTAAGAGGAGCTGGTTGAGGTGGTTTGGGCCTCTAATTAGGATGCCCTCCTGGTCGCCTCCCTTTCAAGGTTTACCGGGCATGTCCAACTAGGAGAAGGCCCCGAGGTAGGCCCAGGACTCACTGGAAAGATTATATCTCTGGCTTGGCATGGGATGGGCTCGGGGTCCGCCCAGAACAGCTGGAGGAAGTTGCTGGGGACAGAGATGCCTGGGCTTCTCTGCTCTCTGCCACCGTGACCCCAAACGGATTAAGCGGGAAAGAAGATGGATGGATGGATGAAAAAAGCTGAGAGCCGAGCTCATTCAACCATATGTCGAGAAAAAGCATTGTTCCAAAAATGAAAATGTGTCTTTCCAGAGGCTTCTGCCGTTATAACCGAAAGTAGAGTTTCATGAGGCAGAGTTACTTCCGGATGTTGCAGCGCAACGCCATCTTGGATGGGGTACCCTGTGATTCAAGTCCATGTATTTCTACCAGGAGCAGCAACCAAATGAGAATTTCCTCACACGATGCATCAGCAAGCTCAGGTTGTCACTGGGTTAAATGGCTCCTTGTTAGCCTGGTCACTCTGAATGCCTCAAGCTGACTCTCAGTCTATGTGAGTACATGCAATAACTGATGCTTCACTGAAGACACATACAGAAGGACACATAGCAGCCAGCTGAGTCCTTTACCCTGAATTTAAAACTTTACACAAAGACTCATTGCTATAATTGTTCTTTCATTGAGATAGGTTATCCTGTGCAGGATTTAAACAATCCTATTTTTTTAATTGCACTTCAGTTCAATGTGTATGCTTGCTACCTTCCCACAGAAACTAGTGTGTGTGAGGGCTGTCTGCAGAGCTGTGGGCCAGCGGGTTATTTTCAGTCTCTGTTACTAACCCATTCAAGATGACATTTCATTGCCTATTCTGTGTGTGAGCAGATGCACAGACTGGACTGTGGTTAGAACAATAAGCTTATATAAGAGGTTGGGGGGGGAGAGACTTACTACAGGCAAAAATTTAATGCAGACATTATCAGGATTAAGGCACCGATCAAAACTGATTGTTTTATCTCTCTTTATGTCAAATTCAGTGACAAAAAACAGGATGTGAATTGGGTCCAAGTGTTGAAATATTTCCCCAAAGCGGAAACTGGCTGCCTGAAGAAAGCTTATTAGAAATATAGAGTTTATCAAACCTCTCCATATGCTTCACTTTTTCAACTTTTTTTTCCAATTGTATCTTGATTATGGACGATTAAAATCATGTGCAAAACCAAGGGAGAAACACTGTATCCCATTCATGAGCAAGGTCTTCAATCACCATTGCCTCAGGAAAATCATTCAGCATAAATATTGTGCCAACTCAAACTTGTGGATCAAAATGCTCCACCCTATACCACTTATCAACAATATGCCCAAGCTACTTCAGTTTTTTAATCAATTACCTCATTCAAACAAAATCTAGTTTTGCTGATATATATAAGAAATAAGCAGAGCCATTTTTACAGCATACCTATGGATAAGAACAATTTTAGTGTTAAATATTTATGAAGGCACCTGATATCTACAAGATCATTGATGTGCTTAAAACAATAGAAAAAACACACACATCCTGTTTTTAAAGCAGGCACACGTTTGGAGTAGTTTAAAATACCAGAGCGAGGGGTTTCCCTGCTGTGTCATATGAGAAGGCTGAATGCCAGTCTGCAACTTCACCCCCCCTGTGTTAATGTGATGGATGGGGGATTAGAAGGATTTACACCTAGACAGGGAGGTGAAACTGAAATGATTAAAGATCCTTGTCATCTGTGTAGTTTTTACCCAAACAAACACATGAACTGGTTCATATTTAATGCTGATGTGACATTCGGGTACAAAGTGATTTGAAGAGGACATGCAGAATATGCACCAATGATCTAATTGGAATCTTTTGGCATTATTTGATGTGACACAGTCGTTCTCAATTGCTGAGTTGTTCAATTAGCCAGCTTACTTAATAAACCAGTTGTTTTATTGTATCATATAAAACACCAGCAGTACAATCTCTGATGTCCTAAAATGTGAATTCTTGTTTGGTGGTTCTGTCGCCCCCTGTTGCTTTACTATGGCTTTGCACAGGAGCGATGTGAAACACTGCATATTTGATTAATTTCAACTTGTCCAATAGAGTCACACATAAGAATCGTGATGATTTTATTATGCTTTCTTTGATAAAAACAAACAGATACAGACACAGTACAGCATGCACACATTCCTTAAAGAGTCAAAACTGATCAGATGGACAATTTCATTGTAACATGGCATCAGTATTTAGCAGGCTGGTCGTGTTCATTTGGTTGCAACCGTCACAAAACACTGACATGAACATGTGTGCATGACTATGAGTACTGTAGGAGAGTCATTTTAACGGGTTAAAATGTTCATAACTCAATAGTCAATGACGGGTCAAATGCCTACATTCAACTCAATGAAGTGTCTCCTTTTAGTCATTACTCCTTATGTAGAAACAACCGGCAGCCATTCAATGCACCCACATTTTCATTCATCAGGAACCGTGGGAAATGGCACTTTAAAACAAATGTTTAAAAATTATTAAGACAAAAAAAAAAAAAAAACCATAAACAATAAATTGGTCTGATGAAAGTGCGATTTGCAGTTTCAAACGTGCTAGAATAACACTGAGTTGATACAGCAGAAACAATATCTTAATCCAACATAGACAAAATATATTAAATGAACAATGTCAAATAAAGAAAACAGAAAACATGGTAAAAGCATACTTTGATTAATATTAGTTTCTTATATTAAAAATTCATTTTAGGAACAATTAAGATATACAGCATGTACACATTCACAAACCTGACGTGTCTGTGCTTCGATAGTCCAGTTTTGAGCATAAAAACACCCTCCCGCCTTTTACTTTATCACACATATGTACAGGTAGGTCCGCAACTACAAAGGCATTCAGAGAAAAAAAATACATTTTGGCACCAGGCACAGAATTGAATATACATTTGAGCTAAAAACAGAAACCCCTGTCGAGAAAAAAATAATTATTTTCATCCCAAGATGTTGCCATAGCAACATGAAATACTAGAATTGAAACTGGCTTTAAAAATGAAGGACGTGACATTTGGCATACATGTTGCTGGAAGAATAAGAAAAGGAGCAGGAGAACGATAGCGATCTACCCCAGCAGACCGAAGAGAAGAATCTACAGTGCATTTCTGTCAAGAGACAATCTGCTGTTTGTTTGTTTTTTTTTTCCTGAGTGCAAAAGGTAAACAGGAACTGGAAAACTTATCAAGACTGGGCATCTGTAGTATTTACATGATATGACAGCCACATGGGACTTTCTGTGTCATTTGATCCCGATTTCACGTTAAACACTCGCTCCGGCCTGCTCCACAAACGTGACATCAGCAGCTGGTTTCGTCCCGTCATGCCCTGAATTTTCAGCTCCACTGAGAGAACCTCGGCTGTCTTTTGTTATCTGGAGTCCAGAGCAGCTCTGACTAGCTACAGCAACTTTTCCTGAGAGGGCGGGGGATAAAGTGTGAGAGCCTACACTAACTTCAAGGTGGGAAGGACCGGCTTCATCGTCATCTCTGACTTCTTCATGTAAATCCCCTTTCTTTTTTTTTTTTCTAATACATTGCAATAAACCAGTTTGTGTCAGAACTAGACTGCATATATATTATCTTTAAAGTGAGTGACTAAACTCAAGGAAAAGCGTTGATTAAAGTGCAACAGAGCGGTCCTCCGCTCTACACCTCGTTGATGCTGCGCTCCGAGGGCCGGAAGTTGACCGAGCTGGACGAAGACATGTAGAAGGATTGGGTTTTGCGATTGAGGCGGGCTCGCTTGGTCGCCACGCACAAGTTACGCTTGCTCGAAGTGATGATCTCCGTGATGAACTTCTTACAGTCTACACAGATCTCCATTGTGACCCAGTCCTCGGTCAGCTCCTTGGGGAACTCCGGTTCGTCCAGCGGCGGCCCGTCTTTGCTGCTACTGCTGCCGCTGTGCTTGAACCTGAACGCAGAGAACAAGTGAGTGTAGATATTGACAAAGCACAGCACTCGCTCCAATTTACAGTATATGTTGAAACAGGATTCTTATGTACTTGTAAACACTCCTGCGAAAGCTGTTCCTGCTTTGTCCAGAGCCAAATGGGTTTCTTTCTGGCTCCGCTGAGGCAGAAGAGGCACCTCCTCCTTCTTTAGCCATCGCACTGGGACCCAGAGAGTAGATGGGCAGGGTTGAATAGGGCTTGGACGGAAGCCGCATCTGAGTCAAAACAAAAAAAAGGAAAGAATCAATATTGGTCTGGTAGTGAATGTTGAAGTCGTAATCAACAGATGTAAAAAGTGCTCATCATGACATTCAAAGCCTCTTTACCTTTCTTGAACACTGCGAACACACGGGCCTGCAGAAGACATAAAGCCACAGTTAATTTGGTTATTATCAAAAAGTTGCACTAACAATACTTAAATCAACCTGAAATGCACAACTTCAGTAGAATAAAATAAATGGCACCTCTATTGTCCGATAGAGATACATCACAAAAACCGAATATCATTTAAAAGTCGATTGCGTAGTTAGTGATTTCCTAACTCATAACATATAAAATAAAAATCCTTAAAACTTTTTATATCTGCCATAAATATAACCTCTACTTAAAACAATACAAAAAAACACAAGATCTCATGAATTATTGTGGCAGGTTGAGAGACTACAACATCAACTTTTCATGACTTAAAGCTTTATTGAGAAATATCTAAACAAAAATGTTATTAACTCAAAAAAGAACTTTTCCATTACACTGTTTTCGTTTTAGAATAACCAGCATTTCAGGTCAAGTCAAACGCTGCCAAGTGAGCTCAGTGTGGAAAGGTGGACACACAGCGCCCTCTAGAGGCCTCACATAACTTTACATAGACAGCAAAAATTTTAAAGTCCAAAAAAAGGATTTAATTTTATCAAGACTGATCTATTTTTCATTTAAATTGAGGAGAGAATTACACATAAAAAGTAAGGAAATCTGTTTGTTTCTTTTTTATTTTAACAATCCTGTTGGGTTATAAATTTTATACCTTTGGAAATTCTTTTATTGCTTCTACATTTGTAAAGATTCAAATTGCATTTGCTCATTACGCAAATGCAATTTGAAACTTCTTGCTCAACAACTTCTCGCCACCGTTTCATTTCATACATGACTGTCAGTATTCAAGTACCAGACGTCCAAATCAAGTTTTAATGAGACCTAACAGGATAAGATTGATGAACAAGAAGCATATTTACAACAAGTCCTCACTATTTGTATGTAGTTTATTTGCAGGTGATTTGAGTTTACCTTTTGCAGAACTGGCAGGTGTACGACCAGGTAAACAACGAGAACCTTTTGGTCCGACATGAGAAGCAAACCTGAAGATGGAAGAA
>OMNM01065379.1:10879-22882 GCA_900302745.1 Parablennius parvicornis | reverse complement strand
GGTTTATACCCCGCGTTTTGTTGATTATTATAAGTCTCCAGTACTGGAGTGTCTCCAACTAAACACAACTTGGCCACCAGATGTTTTACTAAACTCCCTCACTTTTGTTCGAACTTTTCTCATTAATATCACAAAATAAAGATGTATTAATGCTCTAATTATAACACTTAACCTGATAAAGTTCTACCGAGCAGCACATATCGATGGGCATGTTGGAATCCATCCTTGACCGTCTTCTGGCTGCACAGCTGTGCAAACACAGAGGAGGTGCAGACATCTGCCGCCATCATGGCTGCAGGAGTATCAATGTCCTTGCATAGGAAGCGTTAAAGCTGCGGTTTGTCTGCGAGATAAGTCCAGCCGTCTGACCTAGAATGTGGATAAAATGTTCTTGTGTGTTTCTCAAAGCTGCTGCAGGATGATAAAATTGTAGCTTGAATAACAAAAACAAACTGCAGATGTACGGACGTATTTGGTTTTCATTTGAGAGATATAATTCACTTTTCTCCTTATTGCACCAATTACAAGCAGCATGTTGCAAAAATCCAACAATACATGAGCCAGAATAGACGACTGTGTAAAGGATGACAACTTTTTACTATGAAGAAGCAACCAGTAGAGCCAACTAGAACAATTCTAGCTCGACTGGTTGGAGGTAAGTATCAGTGAAGAAGTGTGACAGCAGAGTCGACAATGAAGTACCGGACTTATGGGATTTCAAACTACAGATTTATGGCTCTTTGCTTCAAAGTCTGAGAAAAATGCTGGAAGGTACAGCAACAGTTATTGCTCTAGAAAAAAAGAATAAAGTTCTCCTCTGACATTGTGAGAAACTAATAAGTCTTTAGGATGTGGTGAACTGTGGCCTTGTACATATTTGTGTGAAGAGAAGCCAGAACAGGAGAATTATGATCTTACCGGCTTGTTCTTTTTTTGAATTTTAAAAGTTAATAACACAGTGTATGATTAAGAAAGTTGAAGTCGCTAAGCATCAGTTAAATCGGTTTCCACTTCCATCTTGATTCTAAATGCTGCTTCATCGGGCTGGTGGGAGTCAGTAACATTAACGTCCTTGTCATCTGTTATTTTTCTTCTGGTCCCAGTTGGATTCTGGATATTTGAAATCTTCCAGCTGTTATCTATCAATTTCAGTGGCTTCCTCGGATAATCAATAATAGTCTTGCATGTTTCTGAGTGAAAGAAACCTGCAAAACAATTTTTTTTTTTCATTTATAATCTCTATGGAATCCATCAAACTTCCTTTGAAAGCCGCTAAGATTCTCAGCTTGGCAAATGATAATTATGACCCTGGTAAATAATGTTTTCAAAGCGCAGCACTAAATGGTATTTATGTCTCTCTGACAGTGATCCTCAGCATGGAGGTACCGAGGAGGCTTCAGTCAATGTCGTTCACACTGGCACTCCCTAAACCAGCTTCCAATGTTGTGTCTCCGCTGGGAAAATCAGAGAATCCAACGAACGATAAGCTCATGGAGGGGAGGGATGACGCCGCGGAGGAGAAGTTTGTCTCGGACGAGGATGCACTCAAGACAGACGTGACTATCATTGTAGAGGCGGATTCTTCACATGTAAACACAAGAACAATTTCAAGACTTCCCTCGCAAGACAGCTTCTCAGAGGAGAGCCTAATATCGGAGGAGATGTTGGCAGAGGAGGCCAAGAAGAAGTCGGAAGAGGAGGAAGCGGCAGCTAAAGAGAGGGCGGCTCAGAGGCAGCTGTTTGCTACAGAGGAGCTGGTGCAGACCGAGAGGAATTACCTGCGAATGCTGCAACTTTGCTCCGTTACTATCAGGAATAACCTCCGGAAACTGCAGGTACGGAACATTGGTGGGCGACGTCATTGAGGGTGGTGCACACACACACACATAGAAGACGAAAAATGCCATTGTGTATAGATAAGTGTAGTTTCTCTGCTTTGATTATTTTTATGCGACCACCTTTTACCCCTACGTCCATGTCTTTGGAGACAAAACGAAAACTTAAAGTTGGGCACACACACAGACACCACAAATAAAGGTTAAGAATCAAAGCAGGGTTTCTTGCTTTGATGCAAGACTGCAAGCCACCCATCCCACCGTGCGTCCATATAGTTTTCATAAAACAAGAATTTACTGTATTTTAAAAGAAATTTTTAGTCATTTTCCTTTCACTTCAATTCAATTCAAAATACTTTATTTATCTCCAAGGTGCAATTTAAAACTGCAAACACTGAGTAGTTCATGTAAAAAACAAATATAAAACTTTAAAACACCATAGAATACAAGAAGAATAGTGTACACAAACCACGTAATAAATATCGTAATAAATACCATAAATACAATAAACTAAACTAAATGTAAATATTATTCATAACTGAATCATGTGTTGAACTTTTGAAAATAAGGAATTCCTCTGTGATTATTGTTTACCTTATTTGAACACTGCGGCACAGTTATAAAACGTCTGTTTATTACAGATGAAGTGTATGTTTGTGGAAAAATTGTCCTTCGACTATCTGCAGAAGGTTTTCCGCGCTTTGACACACAACTTTAAATGTGTATTTTTACATCACAGAATTTGGTGTTTTAGAGTAGAAGTTGATAAGAACATACAGAACTGTGGCCCATCAAGCAGGATTCCACATTTCTTCTTTGGGAATTATAACGAAGTACACCCACACGTAGAAGTACCACTGCAGCATCCAGGTTGTACAGTTCATCTGCCGTCTCCAGGCTTATGATGACCTGATTTTCTTTCATTATCCCTGAAATATTGCTCATTGCAGCCAAATAATCATTTATTATAGCCGCGATAATGAAACGAGCTCTCATAAAACATAATGGAATCAGGCTTTTATGTGCCAGAAGGTTTTGGATGAGCATGAAAATAACATGCCAGAGGAATAGAAGAATGAAATGGAAATGAAAAGACCATAATATAGACGGATGACCTGTTAAGAGAATACAAATCGGCTAATACGATGACAGCCAATGAAGGAAAAGGCATTTTCTTGGTGCTTTTTCAGTCTGAAATCGACAACACGAGAACTTGTAGACATCATCTAAAGAAATGAAGGTGAATTGATCTATAAAAATATGGGTTAAATGATATAATAAGGAGGTGAGGAGCAGACCGATGGTGAAAAACAACCACATAAGGGAGCGTTGAAGAGGGACAAAATATATTAAATGTGGATAAATGGGGACATTGTGAGACAGAAAAATAGCAGTATTGTTTTCTCTTGCAATGTGCACATTGTTCTGCCGTGCACCAGTCCGTGTGCCCACTGCTGCCTCATTAAAATAGAACATAGAGGGACAAATAGATCCTTATCAGCTGCATTTAGACTGTGAATAGAGCAGGGAGGCGTGCACGAGCTCGACCAGTCAAAAGTTTTTATTCAGTTACATTCGGATTACATAACGACTGTGTAATATTCTGCTGTTGCACAAGCAAATCAAGCAAAAGCATGGGAGGTTTAAATAGTCGTAAATTCACTTTGATTTGACAATTCATTGCCGAAATGCAAAAAAAACCTATTATTTCCTGTGTTTTGTTTTTTTTTTCTATCTGCATGCACACCAAAGCCGCCTCCTCCCAACCTGGACAGCATGTTTCTCTACATAGAAGACGTCATCGATGTCTCAAGTCGTCTCCTCAGTCTTTTGGACCAGAAGAAAGTTCATCCAGGAGACCCCGAGTTTCTGGAGACACTCTGTAAGTATTTATTGTCCTTTTAAATTCCATTTTTTCTCATTTCCAAAACTCTAAAGTGATCAAGTCAGGTAGCCTTTGCTATTACAGGACAAGATTTCTGACAGAAAATGGTAAAATTGTTACTGGATTGAGGGATATTTTGTTGTTTCCTGATCACTGTTTAATTGAACTTGTTGACCGAAAATCTAGTTTCTCTAGAGACAGTCAAATTAAATGTAACTCAACTCACAAATATTAACCAAAGGATAAATGTGCACACAATCAAACATTTAACTCTAAAGAGCAATGTAATTAAATGGAGAGGTAAATGCACACAGGATACTGCTGAATAAATGAAATCATACAGACTTGGTTCACAAAATGTTTGCGGTCTATGATGTTTACTCCTATAATATTGACATGAATGGGAAGAGGGCGGGGGGTGTAAGTAGGATTTCCCAATGCTTGTCCTTTAAAGATTTGCCCTGCATTGTCTTGCTTCAGCAGATTTGGTTCACATTCAGAGTTCAAGGTCTGCAGCGGCACTAGTTTCACTTTCTTTGTATTTAATGAAAACAACACTTGTGGGCTGCCTGCAGGATACACATAGTATTCGGTGTCACATTCAGTCCTGAGGGCAATTATAAGTCGCCATTAACCTCCAGTGCTCTGGACTGTTTGAGCAAATGTGGAGAAAGCCCATGCACACACAGAGAACGTGCAAAGTGCACACAAAGGCCCCAAGAACAGAAATAAATAAGACATCTCTTATCTAGAGTTTAAGAAATGTGATTTTTTTTTTGTGACATTTCTGCATCAGTACTTTTTTGAGGAAATAGTCTCATTATATTATGTCAATGGCAACAATGTAAAGACAAGAATATACAGTTTTCTGCACACAATCCATAGAATTTCTCTCCCTCATTGAATGTAACCATCTAAATAATGTATTTGAATTTGGGTGTATATATAAGTGTGTGTGTTTACTTCCTCGCAGGCAATTCTTTTCTCAGCCTGTCTGGCGACATAGAAGCAGCTTATAAAGAGTACTTGGCCAACTACAATGATATTTCTGCCGTGGAGAACGGCTACAAACAGAAAGAGGCTCTCTGGATCGAGATGGTCAAAGTCATCAAGGCCTCAGAGTAAGTTTTCCCTCTCCATTGTTTCATTTATATCACACAAACCGATACGTTTACAGTGTATTACTGTGAGTTTATCTGCACTCTTACAGCCTCTGTGTGTCTCCGCAGCCCTGAAGTCAACGCCGCCTCTCTGAGTTTCTTCTTGGTGATGCCCATGCAGCGAATCGCACGCTACCCCCTCCTCTTGCAGACCATCCAGAAACACACGGATCCGTCTCACCCGGCCTATGCACTCCTGGAGCAAACCGCAAACACGTCCATCGCCTTGAACTGCCGCATCAACGAGTACAAACGCTTTAAAGAAGTTGGTGAGACGGTTTATCTTTACAACTCACTGTTCTTCATATAGCCTGAAACTAACCGTGATCAAAAGCTGCTTAACTGCCTCTCGCATTCTGCAGCTGACAAATACAAGAAGACAGAAATCCTGACCATCAAGGACAAAATCTACCGCCTCAACACCCGCAGCATCGCCAAGAAAACCTCCAGGCTCAGCCAGCAACTCAAACATGAGACTGGGATGGCGGCGAAGGTACAATTATAAACACTTTTCCTGTCGGACTTCTCAGAAAAAGAGCCGGATCCACAAACAAAACATATGAAGCAACATATTTTAGTGACGTTTCAGAGCCGTAAACCTTTTATTGCACCTCTGGGATTAATGATCACCCAGGGACACACCGTTCTCTCCTGCTGAACAGAGATCACCTGCAGCACTGGCTTTGACACCTTAATGGCCTCAGAGTTTTGCTCTCAATCCGTAGAAGTAACTGCAATTGGTCACCTTCTATCATGTGTTACACTGATATCGGTCATCTCCCTCTATGTGCTCCTGTCTCACGCTTCCTCCACTGTTACACCAGCCATCCATGTCCTCCTTCACTACCTCCATGAAGCTTTACTAAGGCTCTGAATTTCTCCTCACAGATAAAAATAAAGAGATTGAATTGAATTCCCCTCAGTGGCCAGCACGCTTGGCGTAATCCAGGGGTGTCACTTTAGTTCAGCAATCACAAACAGCCCAATTTCATCTTGAGTGGGCCGGACTCATAAAACCGTGTCACAATAACCTTTGAGTTTTCTTTGTTGTGTTGCAGAGTAAACATGATGAAAATGTCTATATATATAGTTTTCTTCACTGACATGTGAGCTGAGGTCTTCGTGTTATCTTGTGTCTACTACTTTTAAGAAATGTGTTGAAGAATTTCTACAAGTAGCTTGGTGGTTTGTCGGGCATTGGAGCCCCTCGTGGGCCGGTTTTAAAATCAGTGTGCACATGCTGTCTAAAGTAAAGTTTTTACAATGTGATATTTGATGTTGCTACCAGACATGAATGAGTTGAATGTAATCACAGTACTCATGATACATGCAGCTGATTCCACTGTTTATTGTTTTAGCTGGTGGACGAGGAGTTTGATGCCCTGGAGGGTTTCTTCTACGTACTTGAAAACGGGATCCTGGAGCTCCTGGAGAATGTGGAGACATATCTGCACCATCTGCAGGTGAAGAGCAGAAGAGGACTCTGTTAAAAATAAGCATTTTAGTAAAAGTATAAATTGCTGATATTTTAAGGTTTACCTAAAAATGTCTTGTTAGGATTGATTCTCAAATCCCTTTCCTGTTGGCTGTCATGAATTATTCACTCTTGACTCTGAATATAGAAAGTGTTTTTGTTGACGCTGATTAACAGACTTTGATTAACTGTGGCGTCTTAAAAGATAGTGAACATGTAATCTACTTATCTTCACTCCTACTGTTTTTTCCCTCAGGCAAACATGTTCAATAATAACTGAAACTCCTGAAAAGTGAAAATCTTTGGGTCAACTAAATGTGTTTTTTTTGGCTTTTTTTCCTCATAAACTTATTCTAGTACATGTGGTGATGTCTGAAATGCTTCTACAAGCCAAATCTATACTTAATATGTATATAAAAGCTACATTCAGTAGGATCTGCATTTAATATGGAAATGGATTCAGTGGTGGCAGAACATTTCTGTCTTATTTGTCCGCTGTAGTTTTTGCCAGCTGACTCACAGACTCCGTCCAGAATGGAATATCACTGCATGTATATTTGTGCACATGCAGTCATATGTTTATGAGTCACTCTACGTGCACACTGAGGAGCTAAATGCCTGCTTGAGGTCAAACACATGAGCCACTGTGTACCTTTCCACCCTAAAATTATCCTTAAGCCCGGTTTTTCCACTTTCCAACTAACAAGAAGCAACTGAGTAGGTTCTGTCTGTCTGAGAAATATTTCTCAGCCTTGATCTTTGTTTTTTGCTAGGGGTTCCTGGCCTGCAAGACAGAGGTGTTTGATTTCGATATGGATGGAGAGAAAGAACCCATTTGTTACAAAGAGATCACCACTGCGCTCAGACAGTGGGTCCTCCCGACTTTTGTGAGTCATTTTGATGAATGCACATTTTGCTCAACATTGGACCCACCTTTCAGATTTCCATTGCACTCACAAATATTCATCTCTTTATTCAGGAGAAGCGATTGCGGACGTTGATTCACAAGCCTCTGTGTGCACTGCGGGACCTGTTGGTGGGCCCCAGGAACCTGATCAGAAAGAGACTTGACAAGCTGCTGGACTACGAAGTGATAGAAGCCAAATCCAACCTGAGCTACGAGGAACAAGCCGTGGCCAACACGTACAAGTAACGACAGATAAACTTTTAAAAATGAGAGATACTTTGTTTTAGTAACAGTCTTTGGATTTTCATAGCAAGTGTTTCGAAATGTAGGTGTGATTTACGTTCAACAAATGTGAAAAAGCACGTTCTGCATTTTTTTTAAAGACTTTCCAGCATGTTCAAATATTTACTTTGACAGGTGATGTGTGTTTTTTGGTCTCAGTTGATGCAGACCTAGAAATCAATTACAATCTGTAACTTTGAAAGCAAAATATTAATACATTGATAAAGGAATAATTCTCTTTCACTTTATATACATTTATGTACATATGACTGCATTCAACTTCTTAAATTCAATTTCCAAACCTCCTTCTGGCTCTGACATCCCTTCTCCTCCCCCGTCAGGACAATGAACACGTTACTCCTCAATGAGCTTCCTCAGTTCAATAGCTTGGCTCTGCAGATGATCTGGGGCATGTTGGGGACGTTCAGCTGCCTCCATAAAGATCTGGCCTCGGACATGGAACAGCTGTTCCAGAGCTTCGCACAACAGGTACACACAAATAAAAAGCATATTATTTTGGAAAACTGGACTTTCAAAACAACTTTGACCTTTCCCGAAGCAGTTAGCCAGTTATTTACCTTTCAGGAGGAAACTCATAATACCAAAGCATACGGTGGCTGTCTCCTGGCACACTAATCAGTAGAACAGCGCTCATTAGATGTTTAAAGGTTGCATTGAATTTTCATGCACTTAAGGTTGTTATTTTTTTTCCCCCCATCTGTCTCCTTCCAGCTGCCTCACAGCTCACTCCACCCCGCGGTATTCTGGGAGTGGGCCGAGTCTTCTGTCCTGGAAGGGGCGAGGAGGCTGCAGACTTTATGTCGAAGTGTGGAGGACACGCTCAATGCTCCCATCGTGCAGGTTGGAAACGAAACAATGCTTTACATTGTGAGCTAAATATGCAATTCAGAACAATAACAAAGGACAAAAAGACAAAGTAAAGAATGTAAATAGACTAAAATGGAACAAACACCTCCAATGACAGTGATTAAACAAGATGCTCTATTTGTAAAGACTCTATATGGTTTACTCCAGAACCATTGTATTGTACTGACATTCGTTTATTAGGTGTTTTTCAAAAAGTATTTTTGGCCATTTTACCATTTTGTACATCCTCCTGTATCATTTCTTGTAGTGGAAGTCATTCACATTCTTTCAAACCTGATAAACACTGGACGAGTGCACAGTCATACCTCGTTATTGTTTTGAGGTCACAATAAGCTGAGAGTAGACATGAAAAGGTGAGATTTCCCAACTCCTTCAACACATTGTTCCAACCGAAGAATGTGCCGAGTCATCACACCTGTCAAATTTTTCACACACGAAAAAATCATGAATGCAGATTTTCTTGTTCTGCAACTTGTTTTAAAGACTTTTCAGCACGTTCAAATATTACTATTGACAGGCGATGTGTGTCTTTCAGTATCGGTGTTGGTTGGTACAGATCAGGAAATCCATTACAACCTGAAACTTTCAAAGCAAGAGAAACAGAAAAAACACATTATTCAACATTTGATATTTTTAAAATCCATTAAAGATGCAAACAAAGCACCTTTTTATGTGTGTTCTGCAGCAGAACGTCTTCCACGTTGTCTTCCGGGCTAAAAGCAATTTTGGGATAACAACAATGGAATCTGTGCGATCACACCAAGAAAAGGTTTTTGAAATGTCTGAAGGGATAAAAAGAATCTGCAGCAATTTCAATTTTTGCACACTACAACTAATGACATCTCCAGATACAAGTTAATGAAGTACATTTTGTTAGTTACTTTTACAAGTAACTAACAAACATGACCTGAGCAGTTTATTGTGCCTACCTGGGAAATACAATCAGAAAATCACCCGATTCTATTAAATATTCTAATGATTTGACAAATTTTCTTTTTTTTCAACTTTAAGATATTTAAATTATGTGAAATTAATCAGGAATATTTAGAAGTTTCACAGCTCTAATTTAAATATGCTGAAGATTTAATCCAAAATCTTGCTCATGTAAAGAAGGTAGAAACCTGTCTCCTTTATTTCCTCTCTTTAAATGCATTTTTTTTTTTTTTTTGCAATTTTCTGAACTGAGTTCATGATTCTACAAATGGATCACACCAACAAACCTATTCAAAAATTAGAGTTATCCAAAAATTGTTATTCGACTCTATCGTCTCTGCTTTGCTTTCAGTTTTGGAGAATTCTTAACTTACTGTTTGTGTTTCTTCCTATGCAGCCTCTCGGCCCGTCCTCTCAGCACCGCCTGAAGCAGCTCACAGACAAACATGGCTCCGGTAAAATCTACCAGGTGGCGACCACCGTGGTGGGCAGCCGGGACCTGGACCTCAATCTGAACAAGGGGGAACTGGTGGCCGTCATCAGTGAGGCGGACACCCGGGGAGACAGACGGAGGTGGCTGGTGGATGCAGGAGGTGAAAATCACCACCAACATACATTCTGTACCAACAACAGGTCGATTGTGGGAAGTTTTGAGATGCAGAAAAAGTAAATTTTACGGCCCCAGAACACCCCTTTATTTATATTTACTTATGCTTAAGAAATATATGATTGTATTTGGTGCTGATTAAGGCATTAAACGCAATTGATCGACAAAGCCACTGCCGATGCGGTTATTGTTGTGATGGTACGTTGGCGCCATCTGGTGGTCAATTGTAGTTGAGCAAGCCAATCTGCAAATTGCTCGCAGTAATAAAAACTTCACTAAAGATATTTAATTGAAATCATAATAGATATGATAAAAGTTCTCAAAATCATGTTTAAAATCTTTATATGACAGTTAAGCTGTAATAAACTACATAACTTCTTGAACAAACCTATCAAAAATATCGCATGCATAGAGAGGAATCTATAAGGAGAGTTTTTGTGTTTTACAACAAAGGGTGAAACATGCTAATCACATGAATAAAACTAAAAACGGACATACAAAATGTAGAAAAGTAAATGATCTAATGCAGCATAAAATAAAATGCCAGTCTTAATAGAATTACTGCTTTTATGGATCAGCTCCTCTAAATCTGTTCTGTCTGTAGGCAAAAGAGGTTATGTGCCCTCCTCCAAGCTCCTTCGCTACCACCAACCCTCCGACGACCCGCCTCCTTCGCCACACCTGATGCTGCCCGAAGGAATGACCGGGGCAAGAAGGCACTCATACACCCCGGAGAGTCAGCCACAGCTGTTTGTCAGGCAGCCTTGCTTCCAGGTAATTTGCTCCTCCGTCTTCTATACAAGCTGCGTGCCAGTTTGGGTCGGCCAATCACATCTGGACCAGCTGCAGCCATGTTAGTGTGATTTACCGCGTTATCCTGGTAACACTGTCACATAGACACACATATACACACACACACACACACACACATCTATGGGCAGGTTTACATCCTGTAATTGAGTTGGCATGTAGAAAGTGGTCAGGTCCTCTGGCTGTGTGGTGGAAGTGTTAACCTCTACATGACTACATGACTGAGCTTTGCACCCGTCAACACGCGAACGATATGCGTGTTAATACACTCGCTATCGGCAATGTAGCATTAATTTGCATAACGTGTTTACGTGGCATTGTGGAATATGTTGCGACACTGCAGACAAACATAGCCATCTCAAAGTATTTTTTTATGATGAGGGATTATTGAAGGCGGGCCGGTCGGGATGTTTGTTCATTGTTTCATGTCTGTTGTATTCTGCCAGTTTAAATTAGACACTGAGACCTGAAGTTTTTTGTGAAAATATTAGACATTTTTATCTCGTATACTCTGCGCCATGACATAAAAAGGCTTTAAAAGTTTAAATTTAATGGTTATCATTGCACTATTTCACCAGTCCGGCCCAAACAAGATGATTTTGGGCTTCATGTGGCCTCTGAACTAAAATGCGTTTGACACTCCTGATGTACAGACTCGGACCTTGGCTTCAGATTGGACGACTACACATGTCTGAATACAGAAATGCGGCAGACTCAACCGATCAATGTCAGGGTGGTGTGTCGTATGAGTCCATCACATGCCTTGTGAGTGTGTGTGTGTGTGTGTGTGTGTGTGAATATTTAGTTTTCACCTTGCAGACTTTGCAAAGTTTGGCGTTTGCTATCAATAACAACGCTTTATGTAATAGTAAAGGCCTTGAGAATCAATTAGGTTAATGTAAGTCCTCTCAGAGATAGAAAAACGTGTGTGTGCGTTTGTGTGTGCGTGCATGCGTGTGTGTTATTAATGGCAAGATCCATAATTAGCTGTTTAACCTTGTAAGTGGGTTTCGGTGCAAGTGGCAAATGCTTGTGTTAATTTATGCATTGCAGGGCTGCAAGCTGAGATAAAGCTTGTTCACGTGTTTGTGTGTGGATGTTGTGGGATTGATTTACAATTATGGCCTGTGTGTGTGTGCGTTTGTGTGTGCGTGTGTATGTGGTGGGGGAGTGTCGTGGCCTGTAAAGTTGTGATGGTTTATGTGAATGCACGTTAGAGAGA
>OMNM01065378.1:0-19181 GCA_900302745.1 Parablennius parvicornis | reverse complement strand
TTTGCATCAGTGTGTTAACCAACCACACCAACTGGTTGTTGGTTGGTTGGTTGGTTGGTGGGCTGATAGGTGGGTAGATGGGTTGGTTGGTTGGTTGTTAACTGGTTGTTGGTTGGTTTGGTTGGTTGGTTGGTTGGTTGGTTATTAACGTTTTGTGGGTTGGTTGGTTGGTTGTTGACTGGTTGTTGGTTGGTTGGTTGGTTGTTAACTGGTTGTTGGTTAGTTTGGTTGGTTTGTTTGTTGGTTGTTGACTGGTTGCTGTTTGGTTGGTTGGTTGGTTGGTTGGTTGTTAACTGGTTGTTGGTTGGTTGGTTGGTTGGTGGGCTGATAGGTGGGTAGATGGGTTGGTTGGTTGGTTGTTAACTGGTTGTTGGTTGGTTTGGTTGGTTGGTTGGTTGGTTGGTTATTAACGTTTTGTGGGTTGGTTGGTTGGTTGTTGACTGGTTGTTGGTTGGTTGGTTGGTTGTTAACTGGTTGTTGGTTGGTTGGGTTGGTTGGTTGGTTGTTAACTGGTTTTTGGTTGGTTGGCTGGTTGGTTGGTTGTTAACTGGTTGTTTGTTGGTTGGTTAGTAGGTTTGATTGGTTGGTAGGTTTGGTTGGTTGGTTAGTAACTCATAGACCATTTATAACACCCAGAAAATTCCAAAATTATCAGAAGGCAGACAGATAAAGGTCTCTGTCAGTGTACTCCTATGAGTTTCCTTTACCACCATCCAATCACAGACAAGATCTAAATTTTAATTACTATCAAAGCACATTATTTTCATCACATATACTTTGTGTCACAACAGAGAAAAACTTAAAATTTCAATTTCAAAGGTGATTGTGGCTCTATTTTACCAGTCCGGCCCATTCAAGATAAAATTGGGTTCAGTATAGCCATTGAACTACAATGTGCTTGACAAGCCTGATTTACATACATGATCCTTTTTCTTTTTAAGTGATTTTGGCTGTTTTTGCCTTCATGAAGATGTTGCCTGATAACATTATTCAGCTCACGACTGATTTATACTCTTGTGAAGGAGCTGGAGGGAAATCTGCGAGAGACTCAAACCTCGGCCCAACGTTTTGAGACTCATCTGAAACAGAAGGAGAAACTTTATGAAGACAAGATAAAGGTTCGTATTCAGAAAACACAAGGGCACACACGTCAAGCTGTATACTTGTGCGCTCGGAGGAAGAGCTCTGCTGTGTCGGATGGTTTTGCTTCAGTCGGGTGACTTTGTTGGTCAGACTTTGAGCTCAGAAGATCTCCAGGATGTCGTCTTCATTATTTTTGTCCTGTTGACTGATGTTCCGGTCGCTGTTCTGTGGGCTGCCTGGCATTGAGCAGGTGCTGGAGGCCCAGATGAAGGCGGACATGGCTGATAAGGAAATGCTGGAGTCCAGTCAGAGCAAATATGAGGAGGAGGTGCGGGAGAAGTGCAGCATCATCAGTGAACAGAAGGCGGTAAGAAGTGACCAGCTTGGAAACAACATTATTTCAGACTTTTGAGAAAAAAAAGAAAAAAAAACATTTGTCACAATGACATAGATTCCCTATTTGGAATCTATTGTAGTGCATGAAACATTAGCATGCTCACAGCCACCATGTGAAATAAATGCTTTTTAAACACGAGTTTCCCTTCCTGTTCAGACCATAAATGCTATGGACTCAAAGATGAATAGTCTGGAGCAGAGAATTGCTGAGTTGTCCGAAGCCAACAAACTGGCAGCTAACAGCAGCATCTACACCCAGAAAAACATGTAAGTACTAAAAAACATTAGATAACCCTTATCTCATCATGTCTGAGTAAAACTGCATTTATGCAGTTATTAACCTTGATGGTGACCCGTTGGAAAGGTCCGATATTGAATTTTATAGCCTTTGCAATGACAATACTCACCTCCAGCAGTGCTGCTTTATTGCTGCAGTCAGAATCCAGAAAAGAGACAAAGATTCTCATAAAAATGAACTAAGATGATTAAATGAAGCTCAGCAGCTTCAATTTATTCCCACAAATTCCCACTTCACGGCTCTTTCTTTGGTGTTCTGCTGTTAACTAACTATTGCTATGAAGCTCTATAGTTATAAATAGCAAGTTTGTTTCACCGAAGTGGGGAGAGGGAGGCTCGTTATTTATCTATGGAACTATCAAATTAAGACAAAGATCCCAATAAATAATTTGTTGGAAGACATCTTTTAGGGTTCATTTCTACAATTTCAAGTGAAGATGGAAAAATTATTTGGAAATGGCTCCCAAGGAACTTTTTGAAAACTGAGGAAAACACTACTTTTTGAAAATGTTGATACTGCTCATGGGCACCACGGCCATAGTAAATAGTTCTTCTGCACATGCTCAGTAGATGGACGATAAGAACAATGTTCCGCCAGAGTCTCGTGACTCTCAGTCCATATCCTCCTGAACTGGATAGTTTTCACAGTCACCGTAATAATAATTGAAATTAGTCGCCTGTCCACTAGAAAGTTTATGTTTGTTCACAGGATTACACAAAACCTCCTGAGGAGAGATGTGTCTTGACCAACTTAGATCCATTAAATGTTGAGAATGATCCTGATAACCATCTGGATACAAACTAATATCAAAGATCCTGTTTCTCCCCTTTACTTATCATTGAGCCACTTTTCAAAACATCCTCTCTCTTGGAGATCATATCTGATTGACTTGTAAAAATTCAGTGATGTGTAGGATGGTCATATCTAGTAGGGTGCAACATTTCATCTGGATCAGAACCAGAATAAGGTCAGGAAACATTCTGGAAGTTAACATTGGAACTTGTTAACATTAACCAGTTTCAAAAATCATAACTCACAGAATTTTGTTTCGATTCTCGTGAAATTTGACATGTATATTTGGAGGATCATTGTCGTGAATTGTGCCACATTTCGTCTGGATTCGATCCAGAATAATGATATGGCAGCACTTTGAAGTTGGGAAATTTTAACATTGAAAACTCCATTCGGTGGAGGTCTGAGCTCTTGGAGGGCTTTTCTTTCCAGTTACTGATTGTACGCTGTCCTTGAGTGCCAGGACAGACATTTCAAATAAAATGTATTATTATTATTATTATTATTATTATTATTATTATTAATGTCCGTGTACTCCCATTGTTATTGTTTGTAATTATTGTTCTCTGCTGCATGTGTGTGGTTTCATTACAAAAACAACCAACAACACCGACTGGTGGCCAAACATTCTAACTACAATGTTTTCAACGTTCTGCCATGATAGCAAATAGATCCAGCCCCACCGTCATCACATTAGTTCTTGCTCCATTGGTCATCGTGCAAACCACGTTGCATAACTTCCCATTAAAACCCTCCAATGTGTGGTCTTCTCAGGAAAGCCCAGGAGGAGATGATTTCAGAGCTTCGCCAGCAGAAGTTCTACCTGGAATCTCAGGCTGGGAAGTTGGAGGCCCAGAACGCCAAACTGGAGGAGCATCTCGAGAAAATGAGTCAGCAAGAGCAAAGCAATAAGAGTCGGGTGATGGAGCTGGAAACGAGGCTTCGAGAGGTGGGGAGATATTACAGGGGACTGTTTAGACCAAAGGGGGGCCCAGTCGAAAATGTTTGAGAACCACTGTCATATATAGAGAAAATGTTTTTTAATCATGACGCAACATAGAATATATCCAAAACAAACTATCAGAAGCATTTCAGTGCTCGCCAAAGATATGTTAGTTCAGAAATCACTTTATTTTCTTCACAATTTCAGTTTTTACCTTATTTAACTCACTGTGTGGAGGTATGGGGGAAATTTTTGAAAGCTCATTTCAAAGACTTTTATTGTACAAAAAAACAAGAAGAATCGTTCACATGGTTGGTTTTCGTGAACACAAGAATCCACTATTTGTACAATCGAAAACTTAAAAATTCTTAGATCTTGTAGAGTGTGAAACTATTTAATTATCGTATAAAGCACAGAATAAGTTACTGCTGTCTAACATTCAGAAATTGTTCTGTGAAAGAAAGGTTAGGATTTAGGTTACAGTTCAAGACTAAAATATCAAACTTAATTCAGTTCAAGTAAAGAAAAAGTGTAATTTCTAGGGAAGTTCTGGGTTTGGTGATGACAATAGGGGTTTGTTGATGTTTATCTTTATGGTGTTGCATTGATTTATGGATGAGCTGTAACTGTTGATGTCCGGGTGTCTGATGAATGTATTGGCATTGATGGTAAATTAGGAAAAAACGTATTGTTTGACTTGGAAATGTAGTTAATAATAGAGATGTAAAGGGGTAGGATTACAAAGTTTACACTTCTTATACCCTTTAGAACATGTAAATCCAGATGGGCACATATTGAAAATAGATTGTGTTCTCTTCTACATTTGTTTATACTTTTAGATTTTTTTTCTCTCCTTTTTCTTGTCTGTTTTGTTTCATTCCTTACATGTTAGATGTTAAAAACTTTGAGATCTGTTGAATTATCTGCATTTATGTAGCATCCTGTTTTCTCTTCCCTATGATGAGCAGAAGCAACCAAGCTGTGTGACGTCAGCCTGTCTGAACTGCCTCTTCTTCACCCTCTTGACCCTGAATGGCCATTTTCTGTCTGTTTTCTCAAGATTGGGCTTGAGCATGAGGAACAAAAGCTGGAGATTAAGCGTCAGGTGACAGATCTGACCCTGTCTCTTCAAGAGCGCGAATCTCAGATCAGCAACCTGCAGGCAGCTCGCCATGCCCTGGAGAGTCAACTGCAGCAGGCCAAGACGGAGCTGGAGGAGACCACAGCCGAGGCTGAAGAGGAGATCACCGTGCTCAGAGTGAGAGCCACGCAGCTCTCGAGATCTTGTATCTATGATGCCACACAGTCGAGGCAGTTAAATCTTACCTCTTTTCTCTCTTGCCGTCCCTCACAGGCACACAGAGATGAGATACAACGCAAGTTTGATGCCCTGAGAGACAGCTGTGCGGTAAGCTGCTCAGTCCTCGTTTTCTTTGTTGTTGCTGCTCCTTCAGTCTTTCCAGGAATACGCAGCTGCTTTTGGGATTAGATCACACATCATCACAAGTAACTCACTTAAAAACACTTCTCTGCCTGCGTTTTAAAGGTACAATATGAAAGATTTATTGACATGCATGAGCCAAGTTTGTATGCTCTGTAGGTGTTTATGGGGATTTCTTCAGGTTTCTCATTGCTTCAGGTTGATTCTTGACTCTGAAATTGCCCGTAGACATAAATATCAATGGATGTGACTGCATGTTTTTCTGCGTTGGCCCTGTGATGGACTGGTGATGTGTCTAGCTTGTGTTGTACGGTGGTCCAGAAGGGCCCACAACACAACACAACAGCAAAAGCCACAACACAACAACAAAAAGCCACGAAGTGCAGTGTTCGTAGAACAGACTTGGTTTCCGGGGGTCAATATTGTAGCGTTCATGGGGCTGATAGCTGCTTAGTATTTGTGTTGTGTTGTGTTATTTTGTTTAGTTAGTGTTGTTAGTGAGTTGGTCTAGTTTAGTTTTGGTTAATATTTGTAAGACGCAACCAAGAGGGAGGAGGGTTGTGTGTTTCATGTCTGTCTGCCGTGGGGTGTCTAGTTGTATGTCACAAAATAGGAATCATTGTTTCTAACAGTGTGCATAAAAAATGTAAAACATACTGTGTGGACTTCATTGACATTGCTATCACTATAGATAAGACATTTGTCACCGGAACACACTTAATGGTGTCAATCACTATCTTCATGATGCAGTGTGACTTTTACATATCATTGGATTTCTCATGATTAAAAAAGCCTGTCCATTGTGCACCTCCATTGTAGAATTTTGCTGCTGTGACTTTTTGCTGTTGTGTTGTGTTGTTGGCCCTTTTGGGCCACCGTAGTGTTCTGCCCAGCCACCATAAATTAGATGTATCAGATGGATGATTAATGGAGATGAAGTCTCACTTTGATTGATTGATTTGATTGATTTATGTATTTTAAAACTAACAATTTTACATAATCTACCTGTAATTCACTCACACTCATCTGTTGCTGTTCCTCCTCTTACTTAATGATGAAATGAAATTTGCAGATGAACATCACGTTGTGATCATAATCTTATTGGTTTGGTAAAGGTGACAATTCCTCTTCCAGGTACATGTTGGGTTGTTATTTTTTAGTAGAGGATTCATTCGCAGTTTGTTTGTTTCAATGATGGTGCATCAATAAATAAAATGAGTTTATTTCAAAGAAACAGAACATAATGGCTTCCATCCAGTGCTTGTTGTTTGGTAGCTTCACTTCCTGGTGTGATTTCTTTCTTTTTGTTTGCCATTTTTCACTGTGTTTTGTGCAGAGTGTTACCTGGACACACTGTGGTTTATACACCAACGCATAATTTCCAATTCAACACGTACCGAGTGACTAAATTAGCCAGAAGAGTTGTAAAGTGACTCAAATTGCTTTTCTTAGTGGTGTTAACAGAGATTATTTTATGGATTAAAGACGTGGGATGGTCAAGTCCTGCTGTCCCTTGAGAAGTGATGTGGTCACATTTAAAGGAACTGAGCACATCGTGAATGAATTCCAAGGCCAACGTGGTCTTCGTTCATCCCATTGCCCTACTTTCTTGATCCTCCCACTCACAAACTGTTCAGAAACCATGGTCCATAGATTCAGCTGGCCAGTGTTCAACCAAACGCAGCCAAATTCTCTAACAAGCACAGCCTGAAGTGCCACTCTATTTTTGCCCTGCTATGAATTGCAATGTCCGACCGTCTGTGAAAAGATTTTGGAGCAGAGCAAGACGTCCTGGAAAATAAGGGTCAACCTGAGGAGTCTTCCTGGAAGTCTTAACGATTTTAGCTCCTTCTCAACATCTCGTCTGTCGTCTTTTTTTGTGCTTTAGCTGATTAATTCATTCACATCAGGTTGTTGTATTTTCTTTCTTTCATCAACGGTTCCCCACAAAATATTGGAGACTTGTGCATTTGTCCTCCTAAAAAATCTATTTTATATTTACGAATCTGTCAGGTTTCAAATCTGTGAAATCTTTCAGTACCTTCTCACACTGTAGTGTAAACTCATGTCAGCTCTCATGGGCAGCAGACTGAGTTTGTTATTGTTAAGCCTCTGGCAAAAATATAAGCTTTGCCCCGAAGCCATTCTACACTGGAACAATGACAAACAGATGCAGTCGTTAGCTACAGTCAGTGAAATACGTTTAAATCATCAACTCAGTCAGCTGATGATTTATGATGATTTAACCCAAAATGGATTTGAAAATCATATGATTCACTTATAGTCACGCTTGAGGAAAGATATATTTCGAGTACTGAAGTAAACCATACACCTGTGTAAGGTTACACATTACATTACGCATTTCATTTCAGAAAATGTTTGCATTTACACAGCAACATTTTGAAAACAATGCATTTTTCAGTACACGGACAGATCGATATAAAAGGCTTTAATGGGGCATATTATGGAGAACAAGAGCAATCAGAGATTTCTGATGTCTGCCAAAGGATGACCCGGACTCCGAAGCAGTAGTTTTGCTACAGACAGAAAAATATACGCAGATGATTTTAATATGTCCTTGGTGAACGTAAAAATCCTTTTTTGTTGGAATTTACATTTGGCTCACCATCCAGCTCCTAAATGTTCATAAAACAATATGTTGTGAGCAACAGAAGAAAAAATCCAGGTGGTTAATGAATTCAGAAAACTACCCATTCATTACATAATGGCTAGGTAAATTTGATTTCATGCAGTCACCTCCAAAATAAATTATTCTGAATTTGTTTTCATCTTTAGCTATTGAAATGTGAAGTTTCCAGTTCTGGTCCTTAAGGCCTCTCCACACTGAGCAGTTTCTGGCCGTCCCATACGAAAGTTAGCAATCGTGGGAGAATAGTGCAATATCTTTAGTCTTGGCTCTAAGTTGGGGGTCCTATGTGGCCCTGTGACACCGGTTCAAGGACCGCTGTTCTCATACCAACAAACACAACCTGCGATAACATTCTGACAGTTGGATATTTGGGGTGGTTGTGACTGCTGCTGCTGCTGTTGCAGCCTAAGTCAACTAACTTAACTGGTCCATATGGAAACATTTTAAAATCCGCTTTGATTGTCCATCTAAATAATATCAAGAGATTTTGTATGTTGTAATAAGTCTCTCTGATAAGACACTGTTTGTCTTAAAACATCTTGATAGTCATCACATTCGTTTAACTTGTTACATTTACATGTCGTGTGTTTCATTGGAAAATAAAAGACCATAAAAGCTAATGCTAATGTCAAATGATAGTAAGTACTTATTTCAAGCTCCCTTTGCAAAATTGCCATCTCAAGTTGGCCTCTTTTTCTGAGCCATGACAGCATCCATGTTCACCTCCTTCTCCTTTTTTGGGGATTTCTCTCAAAAAAAATATAAAGGCCACATTAGTGGTGGTCTTGTTCAATCACGTCAACTCATGTCACCGTGACTTCAGATTGTTTTCATTGTGCAATCTGCACACAGCAAACTTCATGTTGTGACCTAAGTTTATTAGATTTGCGTCGTACAGTGTGGTGAGCTGTGAACTTATAAGATTGTTCAAGTCTGATTCTCTCCAATCAGCCTTTAAGAAACCAGTTGTCTCTATGAATATGTTGCCTGCCTCTCAAAGAAGTTTTATCATGCAGCCATACTTTCTCACGCAAACATTTCAGTTGCCTTGGCGACGAAAACTCTTTCATGTTCAGGTCCACACCAATGTGGGAGGGCAGAACAAGCATTAAAGGAGACTTGCACTCAAACCAATCTCATAGGGAAAATCATGCTGTTGGACTTGTCTTGGAGTGTTTTGATTCAAAACACAAAATGTTAACATTTCCTGAAAGAAACAAACATACAAAAAACACAACTACAATGGCTGCTTCTGGAGAAAAAAGAGGCCAGCAAAATCACATTCAAGCAGAATATTTAAGTTACTGTGGCGTCTAAGTGTTGTGGGTCAAACTTCAGCTTTTTCTGGGTGTTTTGTCTACATAAGACATCCATATGCATAATTCCCTCAGTGGGGAAAAAACCTAAAGCTCAAATATTTATGATGTTTTCACAGTTCAATGATGATGCTACTTGTGAGATGTTTTTTTTTTTTCTGCCTATCACATTTAACATGATGAATTTAGGAGGATTCATACTTCACAGCACTTGTGTTGCTCTGCCATTTATTGAAAGAGAAAATGCTCTTCTGTATTTCCCACCGTCCGGGCACAGAAAATGTTATGCTAATGGTAATCAAGGAGGCTGCTCGACACCCGCAGCTTTCACCAACAGTACTGAGCTTTTTGTATTCAGGCAGTGTTGTGTATGCAAAGCTCTTGGTGTGTTTTGCTTCAGGTCTTCAGTTGCTCCATAGGTCTGGTTGACAGATGAGATAGTAAATATGGGTGTTTGGCAGATTACCACAGCATCCATTGCACAGCTGACTTCTTGCTCCGCCTTTAGATTTTAGTTGCTGCTGTCTGTCCTCTGCCTCAGAGGACTCAAATCACTGAGTCAGTGCAGAACAGACAGCTAATTTATGTACTTAAAAGCTTTGCTCCCCCACCACCACCTTAAAGCTCTGTGATGCACATATGTCCCCATAGGAGGAGAGCATGAGAGGCTTTCAACCCCCACCCCTCATTTGCACAGTAGTCATGGCTGATTAATGGAACAGACCGATGCTGACAAAATGATTGGCCTGCTTCTTGCTCTGCCTGAGTTAAACAAGTAGTCTTCATATCATGCCCAATGATTGCTGGATTATGTCACTAACCCAGATACTGTATCTGCCTCATGTAATAATGCAGCAGAGTTTCAGACTGTGTGGGGTGTTGTGTCAACTTTTAGTGCGGGGGAGCAATAATGTGAACTATATATGCACAATGTTAAAGAGAGGTTTTTTCTTTGTCTTTGGTGTAAATTAACTTGTTAATTTTCCATTTAAACTTGATAAACCTCTGAATGTAGCAGATATTCAGTTCTAATGCACAAGTTGTCAATTATATAAAAACAACTTTATAAAAGGACCACATGGTGGTGAAGAGAACTTTTGCTGCAGCAGTTTGGTTGAATCTACACTAAACGATGCAAATAAAGGGTTGCAATAGTCCAGTATAATAGTAAGATGGATAACATTTTCTACATCACTCCAAGGCCACATGTTCTTCATTTTCGAGGAGCTGCATGTGAAGAAGGCAATTCTTGAGGTGTGCTAAATGTGTGAGTTAAAGTCCTGGTCATAAATGACTATTTTTCCTCACAGTGATCAATATTTGACCGCTGTGAGGTGCTTGAACTCAAATATAACAACTTGTTAATTCGGAATTCACATGAAGAAAATCCCAGCTTCCCCAGACTTTTAGGTTCTCACAACAAGCTAATTAGTATCTTCTGGTTTCATAGACACATTTTGGTATAATTTACGTAGCAATGGATGTTAGTACAGTGTTTCACCATGATATTTCTGATAGGAATCATGAATAATGGGAAATATGTGTGTCCTTACGAAGAACCTTGTGGAACTCTGTGATTCTCTTTAGTCGAAGCTGAGGAGTCAGTGAACAAAGTGAAATCGGTCTGATAAATATGATTCCAAGCTTTTATGTTTAATGTTTAATGTTATGAACAATAGTATCAAATGCACCTTTAAGATCTAACAGGACATGAAGTGATCTTATGACAAGCTCTAAAATCCTGCCTGAAAAGGCTCCAGGGTCGGGGCTGGCCTGAGATGAGAATGAATGAATTTGATGGGGCATAATGAACTGACCTAAACTCAGTAACACGACTGCTGGCCGTCTGTGTTGGAAAGGACTTCCTGAGGCACATCTCAGGCAAAACTACCACTGCAGCAAGAAGCTACAGGAGTGTGCTCGTAGTTTGCTCACTGATTGCTGCTGAAGCGTATTGAGACAGGCTGCAACAGTGATTTCAGGGTGCCGTTTCTGCCGTGATGTTGCTGCAGTCAGGACTTTGCTGATTTTTTGGGGGTTTTTGATTGCCAATATATAACTTTGTTTTGTGGCCATGCGGTGAGATAATAAGGCTGAGCATCGTGTTCGACCTGCTGTATCCCTGAAATCAGATCTTGTTTCCACAGCCTCAGGCACTACCATCAGGCTAAGAAGCAGCAGCAGTGCTCCCAGTCAGTGAAGGTACAATGTTGAAGTGCAACTTTTTCAAAGATGTTAGCAATAAATGAATCATGTATAGTGTCACATCCGTCAGTCCGGCAGTGTTCCTTGAAGTTGGACGTCCACACTGACACAAAAGTGGCCTTCTGATGGCCTGTCTAGGGAGAAGTGAATATTTTCCTGAAGATATGCTTGATATATTCACAGTGGTGTTCCCAGTTCGATTCTGGCTTTGTACCTTTCTATCTGTAGTTTGCATGTTTCCGTTATGCATGTGTGGTTTTTTCTTCAGGTGCTTCGTTTTCCTCTCAGGCAGAAGACGGGTCTAATATGAATGTGTGTTTTTTAAATTGTCGTACAAGAGATGCACTGATATCATGTTTAATTACAAGCACAAGTATTAACCTTGAGCTACTTGCTGATACTGAGTACCGATACAAGTACTTTTGAATGCTATGAAGCCTAATTTCCGCCAAACACAAACATGTGAATGCTGTGCGTTGCTGCACATCACCTCTGCACAGCGTCTCCATCAACACCACACACACCTCCAACAGCCTTTCAGCCTAACTATGGACGTCACGTAGTACTCGCTGAGTTGTATCGAGGATCGTTTACGAATGCAAGCATAAGCAGAAGTACTCCATGCAGTATCAGACCATTGGCCAGATCGATACTGGTACTGGTACACATCCCAAGAACATACATTATGTGTGATGTGTGTGAACGTCTCTGCGTTTCCCCTGTTATGGATCACCAACAGGTCCAGGGTCTCCCCTCGGTTAATCCCCCTTCTATTTGATAACATGGTTAGAAACTACATGCAGTCTAAGTTGCTGTGATTTCTCCGCAGGTCATCACAGACTTGGAGGAGCAGCTGACCGCGCTGACTCAGGACAATGCCGAGCTAAACCGCCAGAACTTCTACCTGTCCAAGCAGCTGGATGAGGCTTCTGACGAGAGAGAAGATCGACTGCAGCTCAGCCAGGATGTGGACAGGCTGCGTCGGGAAGTGGCTGACCGCGAAATGCATATGAACAACCAAAAACAGGTATTTTGAAGGCTATCGCGTTCGTGGAATATTTACACTAAAAATTCAGTTACTATAAAGGAAGAGTTTCAAGTAGTAGCATTATGAAGTACTCTGAGGGGTTCTTCCTCAAAAATTATTGTCATATATTAAATAAGTAAGTAACGTCTATTTATGAAGCGCTGTTTAGAGATAAAATCACAAAGTGCTGTAATAAAATTAGTGTAATATAACAGGACAAACAAATTTCAGAAAATACATTAAAAGTGAGAAAGTATTTAACCAAAAGCTTTCTTCAATAAAAATGTCTTCAGGTGCGTTTTAAAAGAGCTCATGGAATCAAGTGTGCAGAGACACAGGGTAAGTCGTTCTATAACCTGGGGGCTACAGTCTGAAAGGACAGGCCACCCTGGGGGGAGGGGCTACAGCCTGAAAAGACAAGTCTCTCCGGGGTTTTAAAGCGGATTTTTGGGACCTACAGGAGAGGCTGGCCTGAAGATCAGAGGGTGGGCCCTGAAGTGTAGAGGCACAGCATGTCCACAATGTACTCAGGGGCCTGACCATGCAAAGCCCGGAAAGTGAGAATTCAAATTTTAAAGTCAATCCGAAATTTGACTGGCAGCAATGAAGATTTTACAAAATGGGAGTGGTGTGCTGTTTTGGGTGAACCTGTAAAAAGTCTTGCAGCTGAGTTCTGTATGACCTGAAGTCTGCCAAGGACGGTCTTATTGAAACAAGTGAAACCAGCTATGATCGAGTCACTCAGACTGCTCCCGGTATAGAAAGTGCTCTTACAGGTGAACTCAACTGATGAGCTAGGAGTAAACAAAGGGTCACATTTTGAGAAATATGAATATTACTTTGAATCTACAGAGAAACTGAGATGCTGGTTGTGCAGTGTTTAACACCATCACCTCACAGCGAAAGGAACCAGGTTTCAGTCTTGTTTCACCATTTCTATGTAAAGTTCACACATTCTACTGGTGCCTTTGTGTGTTTTCTGTGTTCCAAGCTCACAATTTTTAGGTTGATTAGCATGTCTGAATGACTCATATTTTCACTTTTGTATTTCCGTACATTTTAGAACCTGTACTCTTTTACTTTGTTAAACAAGTTGTATCTCTTTCACTATTGCCAAAAGACTTTTTGTACTCAAGTAAATAATGTAATTGCGTCTGACACCTTTGTTTTTTGTACTGAACAGCTTTTGTGTCATACACGAAATGCATTATGTTGAATTGTAAGCATCATATTGAGCAATAAGTTTCTGATTATCAGGGAAGTTGCAGTTACTTGCACATTATTATATTTTCAACCATTAGAAAATCAACTTTATCTGAAAAAACAAATTTCAGCAACAAGGTAATTCAAAACACTTTACATGAACAAACCTTCACAGTGACACAAGCAGAATGGTGAAGACAATAAGTAAAGAGTGAAAGGCAAGACAGGAACTTACAAGCATGTTTTAATTACACATTGGATGATAGCATGACAGCTAAAAAATAAACCCATATTTATATCCCAACCTGGGATGGTAGAACTGAGCCACAGCCACAACAGCACACCAGTATAACCTGTCATCAGCAAAACATATTGATACTATGACAATAGCCCCTTGCTGTTCACAGAGCACTTTTAGACGGAATGAAAAAGTACAATTTTCCTCAGAACAAACTTGTACTCTTCATATTCCTACAGCTAGTATTTCAATCAGTGTTATTTCTTTCATCATATATAGTCGTACAAGAGGTGCTTTGGAAAACAGTCAACAATCTCAAAGCTCTTTTGCTAGATCAGGTGCGATCTGGAAGAGGCAGTCAGATGAAAGGCTGGCAGGCAAAAAAACACATGCAGGCAAAGGTCAGGCTGACAAAAACTAGTTAGCAGACTGGAACACAAAAGCTCTGCGAGTACATAGAGAATATGGTAATGACAAACTGGTCTGAAATGACATTTTGCTGAGAGGCAGAAGCAAGAATCAGATGAGGAACAAAAGAAAACAGCAGGCAGGAGTGTTCTGTGTGACAGTTTGACCCCTGACATGAAGATAAATTGTGGAACCACTGTTTTTTTCCTGCCATTCATTTAATGGAACACATTGGCGTTGTCTTCTGTCCACACTAACAATACATTTATGTGTATTTGGCTGGTTGTCTGTCTTTCTGTGTTTGTCCTTTGATGAATTGGTGACCTGTCCAAGGGGTCATCTGTCTTTGCCAATAGTCAGCTGGGATTGGTGCAAGCATCCAATGATCTTAACTTGGTAGACGGATGGATGACGAAAAACCAAAACAATCCACCACTGAATGAAGTTATGTCAATATGTCACCAATGTATCTGCAATTGTTGCTAAACTTCTGCTTTACACTGACCCATAACATCAACTGTCATTAGTTTGAAAAAAGTAAAACATTAATTTCTTCTCACACAGTTGAATTCCTGCCTTTAGTTCAGGCTCCTTCAACCTGCCCGCCTCCCACTCACAGTCAGACATCAGGTTCTTACTTACTCACATTCTGTGATATTTCCACAGTGCTGGTGACAGGTGACCTAGACATCTCTGCCAGCTCTCACAGTGTTAAGTGTAAAGCAGGCAGCAGAAACTGTAGGATTATTTCAGCATTGTTATGTGTTGTATTCTGGATGCTGTGAGAGAGAGAGGAAGAGGAGGCTGTGTGATGTGCGCACTGCCCCTGTGGGAGGATGCGTGTGTGGGTGTCCAGTAGCGCTCTCAGTCCTGCTGATTGTGTAACCAGCGATGGAAGTCATAAACGAGGGATGGAGCAGTGTGTGGGAGGGATGTGTCATCCCCATCACTCCCAGGTCGTGTCAGCTGTGGAAGCGTTGGACTTCAGAGGGCCGTGGTGTTGCTGCATCACCGGCGGAGACTATATTTGTCTCCCACTGCGTTGTCTAAAGCAGGGCGTTGTGAGATGAAATACAGTGTTTTGTGTAGACCCGTGAAAAACATGGAAAAATCCTATTGTATCCAAACATGTCACAGAGATATCATCGACAGCAACAAAACCCCACCCCACCCTTTTATTTCTGTTGTGGATGTATTGTTTAAAATCAAGGGACATACACTGATTTGCATGTTGAATCAGTTGTCACACAACAACCTGCCACCAAGTGCTCCTCATGAGCCCCTGAGTCTTGGGCTGGTATCTATTTTAAGTATATTGCTTCTGGCTGAATTATCCCACAGTGTATTCTGACTGAGACACAATGCTGGGGTGGTTACTGCCTGATGATGAGGGTTTAAATCCCACTGACTCTAGTGTGCATGTGGTACTTGCATCTCAGCAACCCAGTCTCACAATAGTTTGTCAAATGGTCACGAAATGTAATCTTTTTTTCATGTTCTGTGACACGTTTTGCCCCGTTTTTTTGTTTTGCACATAACAATTTTCAAACTACATTTCAGTTTGACTTACGTTCAGTGTCTGGGTCAGGCTTTTTATCCAATGAGACAGCACAATGTTGTGATGTTTTTGTCTTGCTTTTCTTCCAACAATCAAGCATTAACTAATGTTACGATATGGCCGGTCCACACTAATAACTATAACAGGGGTCGGCAACCAACAACACTCAAAGAGCTATTTGGACCCGTTCCCAACTGAACAGATCACACTGGGAGCCGCACCGCGGAAATCCAATCACGTATCAACAAAAGTACTCAATTTGCTTTGTGAACAGCCACAATATTACGTAAAACAGTTAATTCATCATGAGACACTGCGTGACAGCGCAGCTCCTCTAATGAGAAAGAGCGAGACAGATATAGAGAGACAGAGAGGGAGAGGGAGAGAGACAGATAGACAGACAGAGAGAGAGACATAGAGAGAGAGAGAGAGAGAGACATAGAGAGAAAGAGAGAAAGAGAGAGAGACAGAGAGAAAGAGAGAAAGAGACAAACAGGGAGAGAGAGAGAGAGAGAGAGAAAGAGAGAGTGGTTGAGATGGCAAATATGCCACAATATCTCTTAATATTATTTAATATAAAAAATACTCTCATCTCGACTGTTCGCCCTGTCTTTTTTTTTTTTATTCTATTTTTTTTTTTTAAATATATTCTTAAAATACAGCAGCAAGTGACCGACATTAAGTTATTTTCCCTCTATCCGTTTTGGGGTGTCCCCCTAAGCCAGGCCAGCAGCACCTTGTCCCCCCACCGGCTCCGCAACAGAACCACCAAGATCACCAATGTTCACAAAATGTTAATGCTAGTCAGTGTGGATGCACACATCTTCATTGTATTTATATTATAGTCATTAGTGTGGACCGGCTACACAGTAACATTAGTTAATGCCGGATTGTTGGAAGAAAGGCAAGAAAAAAACATCACAGCATTGTGCTGTCTAATAGGGAAAAAAGCCTGACCCAGATACAAAAAGTAAGTCCAACTGAAATGTACTAGTTTGAAATTCTAAATACGAAAAAGAGGGGCAAAACATGTCACAAAACACGAATAATAGATTAAATTTTGTGACCATTTCGTGACCATTTGACGAACTGCCCTGAGACTGGGTTGGTCTCAGAGGAGTTTGTCAGCTTGATTTGTTTTGGGCTTTTTTGCACGTGTGTTCGTTGTAATGAGTTGATGACTTTCAGTCAGTAAAGTCAGTTTGGATAAAGAGCGGGTATTTAGGATGGATGGCTGTTTTAGGGGCTGTGTAGATATTAACAAAACAATTTTAATCAAATTACGTTAACAGGACATTTCAATTGTGGATAAAGTTTCTATGATCTTCTTTTGAATTAGTTTGCTCTGGATACTCCAGTTTCCTCTTATAGCACTAAAACATGCAATTGAGGAGGCAAGGATACCACTTTTTTAAAGTACAAGTACCAGCCTTTAACTACATAGGCCCCATTCACACGAAATTGAGTGACAACTGTGATATTTCAATGCGTTGTATTCTTTTGTGTACACTTCTTTATCGTTCCAATCAAACAACACTCGTGGCATCATCACTGAAGGAACAGGAAGTCATTTGTGTCAGGGCTCAGAACAGAAGTCAGTATCACCATTTGTCTCACGCAGTGCAACACATCTCCTTTACATAGTCAGAGGTGGAAAGAGTACTAAAGTATACTACTCAAGTTAAAGTACAATTACTTAGATAAACTTTTACTCAAAGTACTAGTCTAAAAAAATTACTGGTCTCTCCTGAGGAGTGCAGCGAAGACAATGGGATATAAATCTGAAAGTAGTTGTTCATAATGAAAAGAATAACTTCATAAATTAAATTGCAATAGCAGTGACACTGTAAAACTAGAACTCAGAATGTTTGACAGTTAAAAGCTGTGATTTTCCCTGAAAGAGCCAAAGAAGACCAACCTCTAATGTCAGGTGCCATCACCATGTCACCAAGACTAAACTACAGCATTGTTTGATATGAAACTGTGCTCTACTTGTCAGATAATGGTTTAACCATCATTGAGCCGATTGCAAGAACTGAACTGTTGTGCTGCAACGCATGATAAGAGTACTAAATAAAATTATACTTCAGGGGCCACAACCAGTCCATTTTCATCTGGAGTGGGCCTGACGGGTTAAATATTGCCAAAATAACATTTAAGTTTCCACTTGAAAGTTTTTCTTTGTTGTGGCACAGTGTAGATCATGACTTTGTCTATTGTTGCAAGATCACACAATTACAACTGAAAATGACTACAATTTAAACAAACAGACAATTTTAATGAATTATTCTGCTGCAAAATACAGTGAAAATATAAATCCTAAACAACCACCTTGCTTGGTGATTTGGCCGTTGTGGAGCCTTTTGTGGCTGTTTTGGCCCACTGGCCTCATGTTTGACTCCCTGGTGCTTTAAAGGGAAAGTTAAGCTGAGAGGACTCACAGCAGCACTGCACTGTGGGAGTGCATCGAATAATCACATCTCAAAATGAATATCCAGACACCACAACGACCGAATATTCAGGTAATCGGGTTGAGCCCGAGTATTTTGGCCGTTTTAGTGTCGCTCATCTCGAAATGTTCAAAGGTGGCTAACAGCTAACTTTGTGTCCTCGCATAATTTGAGGTCTGCTTCTACCTGGTGGAGTGTGTCTGGTCGTCAGAGGTTCTCTTGCCACTGTGTTCCCGTTTGGATATGTCAAAATAAGCGCCATTAATAGTTGGCATATAAAGGAAGCGCTTATCTTCTCAGGCGCAAGGCTTTCATGTTGCTTGACACATTAGTTTTTCCAGAGCACAATTCTTTGAATCCATTAGTTAATTGAATAAATTGTTCTTGTTAACAGACATGATTGAATTTGTAGTGCAGTACACTACTCTTAAAAAAAAACTACAAAAGTAAAAGTAAGAGTAGTAAGTTTTAATACAACTTAGAAAAGTACAAGTACACAAAAAAACTACTGAACTACAGTAACACAAGTAAATGTAAGTAAATGCGTTTATCAGGTTGTTGATTTTGGCCTATGGAGTGTCGGTTCACTGCAGTGACACGTTGCTGGTTATTGGCAGGAAGTGGAACACGCTGCATACATTGATTCAGAGCATCCAAACATGCTCAATGGGTGAGGTGTCAGGTGAGTATGCATTCAGCTTCCAGTAGTTGAGTCCAGATCCTTGCAACATGGGGACGTGCATCATCATGCTGCACCATGAGGTGATAGTTGTGGATGAACGGCACAACAATGGGCCCCAGGATCTCGTCACGGTATCTCTGTGCATTCAAAATACCATCAATAAAATGGACCTGTGTTTATTGTCCAAAGCATACGCCTGCTATGACATGCTACAACATAGCATACAACTCAGTGCCAGCATGTGCCACAGCGTTGACATCAGCAAAGCACCCCCACAACGTCATACACACTGTACAGTGAAAACCGGGATTTATAGGTGAAGAGAACGTTTCTCCAAAGAGCCAGACGCCATCGAAAGTGAGTATTTGCCCACTCAAGTCAGTCATGACGACGAACTGCAGTCAGGTGGAGACCACATTGAGCACGACCAGCATGCAGATGAGCTTCCCTGAGAGAAGAAACCATTTGTGCAGAAGTTCTTTGGTTCTGCA
>OMNM01065377.1:0-31899 GCA_900302745.1 Parablennius parvicornis | reverse complement strand
ATCACACACACACACTCTGACACACACATGAACGCACGCTGACAACTCTGCACCACTATTGCGTCACATTTAACAAAAGACAGTGGAGCATGTTTAAGAATCCAAACCCTGGTGGGATGCTGCCTCCTCAACTCCTCTCTTTCACAGACACACACACACCCACGCACACACCCACGCACACACCACACAATACACACACACACACGCGCTCACTGAATGTTATCTCTCACTGAACAAAAAAAACAGCTGAATGCAAGTGAGAATTGGAACAATTAATGCAAAATGATTGCATCATGTGAAGTGTGTCTGTTGCTTTGAACCTAAAGGGTTGGTGGGTTTAGTTTTTGTAGAACAGGGGTTTTATGCCATTTGACATCTGGAGCTTTCAAGCTGATAAGTTTTGTTCCACTTTTGCTGAATTAGTTTATATAAAGATGAGTAAGACAGGTGAGGTGATGAATGAGTTATAGGTGACAACAAGCTCAAGGAGAAGACTTGACAAACTAAGTCTGCGAGAGGCGGGAGATGAGGATAGAGCTGCTCTGTGGTGTTTTCAAGTTTTTTAAAAAAGTCCTTTTTGAGAAGACTACACCTTAATCTTGCTTCCCAAGGCAACTCTCTGACTTCTTTATGTACTTAAGGATGTCAATGGTCCTGCACTCGTGCATCTACTTCAGCTAAAGGCTAATTCACAAGGTCACACAAGATCAAGAGATTGACAAGTGTCACAGTAATAATCTGTATTCACTTCAAATCCAAATATTATTCAGAGTGAAATGGATCACAAAGCACATGGTTAAGATTACATTACAGTTTTAAATCACAGGTTGAATCGCCTTTCAGACGAGCAAAAAACAAAAAAACATGAGAAGATCAGAACAAGACTGGGGCATGAATGAAATGCTTTTCATTTTAAATTAAGTGGCATTGGGCCAGTTCTATACTTATGACTTTGATCATTCACAACTGCCATGACTGTCACTGCCAGCTGCTGTTCAAACATGCTTCATTAGTACTCCTTGGTAATTATCACTTAAATATTTCACAGTACATTGTATTTATTTCTATGATTGTAGATGATATGATTCCACACTTCACATGTACACCAAACCACAGCCGACTTACGTAGGAAATATTTTTTACATGACAGTTAAAATCAAAGATGAACATCACATTGCATGCATGATTTTGTGACATCTTTTGTGACTGTGACCATAATCTGCTGTGTAAGAACATATGATATATATTTTTTCTCTAAATCTTTTTTGAATATTATACGCTCTGAGATGGCTGTGTTGTAAATGTTGCTATATGAATGAAATGTTGACTGAAAATTCAACTCAATTAAAAAAAAAAAATCTGCTTTTTGTCGGGTTTTTTTTTATGTGTTTGGCGTGAGCAGCCGGTTTTAGCTCCTTTATAAAGGTGGTGGTCACAGCAGGCCACAAAAAGCATTGTGTTTCAATGCGAAAACGGAGAAAAAAAAGATACGTTTAAGAATACCACTAACAGCTAAGCACAGAGCTGAGTAAATATCTCCAAGCTCCCACGTTTGGTTTCTTTACCACAAAGATTACACACTTATTTGTCTGCAGGTATTAATAAAAAAAAAGAAAACAAAAGATGAGAGCAACACTTTTGAGGATCATATCAAGACAAATACACACAAATATTGTCCACACCTGATATTCAGCAGTCATCCTGAGGTAACAGAGGACCAACTGTTGTTCATTAAAGATAATTATGCACTAATGAATCCATATTAAGGTTTGCTAATGATTGGAGATCATGTTAAAGCCCGCAAATGTTTGTTCAAACAATTAATTTGAGGTTTGTTGTTGGTTAACTTGATCCAATTAGACAGGTTGTTTACAGCCGGGATGATAACACACTAATTAACAAACACACACACAAGTTTGGTTTGTGTTTACCAAGCAGGTAATAAGAAAAGCCCACGAGGCAAAAACAATGCCAAACACATTTCATCATGGCAGTAGAAAAAAATAAAAAATACAATGGCGGCAGGAGGAAAAAGAAAAGGAAAGTAGGTCAGGACTAGAGCGCTGCACACAAGAGACAAATGGATTATTTCTTCACTTTGCAAAGGAAAAAAAGCTGAGACATTGATGAATGAATTACAGTAAATTAATTAAAACATTTAGCATGGACTCTCTAAATTTAAAATGTGTCTTTTTTTCTTTCTTTTTTTCCTCCAAGGAGAGAAACAGACAAAGATGTTTCAGACACTTGGGGAGCGCTGCACAGCAAACGTGACAGAAAGGGAGGGCTACAACCTGAAACAATGCAATTCAGACCAATTTCACATCAACACAGAGTGCCACTAACAATGGCCCTTTAATCCAGAGTAAGAAATATTCAGTTAACTCTGACAACTTTTTCTTTGCTCACTGAAGGTCAGAGAGTCTGCTTTCCTTACAGGGGTTCACCAGGTCAAAGACAACAGTAATACCTCTGCTCCTGTAGCCACAGTCCAATGAAACTATTTGAACAGCACCACCAGTTGAGAGTGCTCTCTGTCCTTATTATCACATTTTCAAATGTGCGCACACGTATACACACACATACACGCGTACACACATGCCCACGTTCACACACACACCCAAGCGCTTTCTGAACAGGCTCATCTGAAGTTGTAATGGGTCAGGTATAAAGGGCTTTTTTGTGTGCATGTCAATCAGAGAAGTATGAAAGCCTATGAACATGCAGAGAAAATGAGAGGTTTGCCACAAAGAAACATTCAGTCGCCTAAAATAATACCGCTCAACAGCTATTCAGACTCTCTCACTTTAGCATATGAATCATAGTGCATAATCAAGTTTCTACCAGGGGAAAGGCCTTTAAATTAGATGGCAGCAGCATTGAGAGATGCAAAATGGAATAAATGAAGAGCGATAAAGATATGATGTTGTCATGTTCAGGTATTTGTCAGGTTTCCATTATGTCCCATGAGGTTTATGAAATGTTGATGCATCTATCATTGCTGGTGTAAAGTCAGCCATCTCATCTTTGTATGCTTGACATGATTTGTAATTTTTTTTTTCCCAAAGGATAAAGCTTCCCGAAAACCTCACACAGCCCACCTCACACCGGACGTACGATGACCCCCACCCCCCACGGGGCACGTAGTTGGTTAGTTAGGTAAATAAAACCAAGAGAAAAACAGGAGAGGAGGAGTAAGAGAGAGAAAAAGAGATGTATGAGAGAGGAGGAAAAGGGAAATGTAAAGGAGGAGGAGGAGGAGGAGGAGGAGGAGGAGCAGGAAATGCACTAAACTCTAGTAAACTGCACCTGCAGGGATCTCCTCCTGTGTATAATGAGAGTGTTTAATGAGTGCACATTGCTTAACGCCTCTGTGTGTGTGTGTGTGTGTGTGTGTGTGTGAGTGAGTGTGATAATTGAATAGAGACCAAGCCTTCATTCCAGCCCCCAGCGCCCACACAGGGAAAATAACTCATGAATACGTTTTGCATGTGCGTTGCATATTTCTGTTGTTCAACTTGCTCTCTCTGCGGTTCCTGGCGATGAGTATATGAGTTCCCATTGACAAACTCGGGGTATAATGTTGCAGTTAAATGGGCCAATAAAAACTGGAACTATGAATAATTAAAACATATTACTTCATCTAAATCCAGGTGGGAATGTAACCGTATGAAGATCTGAGCCGCTCGGGCTCAGTGAAAATAAGCCTGTATGTTCTGGGAGTTACTCACTTTATGCATGTGTGGGAACCTGTGATAACATAAATAAAATCCACTTGAGACAGGCGATGCAAAAAACAAAAACAAAAAACCCCCCAAAAAGAACAATGAACAAATATAATTAAAAGTGTGACGATGTAATTAGATGTTTATTGCACAGAGAACGCCAGGACATGAAGAAGGGGGATGTGAGAGAGGGAGAGATGGTGAAAGAGAGCAACAGACAAAGAGAGAGGGTGGCGGAAGGATGAGTAATTCATCAAGCTCTCATTCGTGGAGAGACTAATTAATTTGTTTGTGTGATTGGTTTTCCACATGGTACACATACACCTATTATCTCACATAAACGTGCACGCACGCACACACGCACAAAGATGTGAGATGACCCTGTGTGCCCGCTCATAAATCCTTGTGGAAGGTTTGATCATTTTATTTCTTTAACGTAATAATAATCTGAATAAACAACATAAGATTTAGTTGTCCAATTCATTGACAGATCAATATATGGGGTTAAGAAAAGTTCCTTCAGAGCAATACAACTTTAAATAAGAGTCTTCTTCCTCTATTAATGCCACATTAGAATCACATTCTGTTCATCCACAAGATGCTAATGGAAACACAGAAGTCAAGATTATCTTTCATTGCCTATACACAAGTGAAAGACACACACACACAGCAGAAGTTTCTGTACTAGTTCATTAGAAGATGCAACAGGTGAGAAAATGCACGTCAGATCCGTAATGAACATTACAGAATTATCAGAGCTGACAGAAACGATTTTGCTAAAAAAAACAAAAACAAGAAAACATTATTCTTATAAAACTAAACTTTCAAAATCGTATCATAAAATTTTTTGACTACAAATACATTCTGTTATGCCATCTTCTTCTTTTTTTTTTTTAAACACTATAACCTTGATGATAGATCTTCATTTTGTGCATCCTTCCAAATGGTGAATCACAATAAATCATTGCCTTTTCATCCGGTATGTTTTAGGACTTAGGAAGCAAAGCGGAGTACCTGGAGGGAAAACACACAGGTTCGAGGAGAACATGCAAACGCCACACAGAGTTGGTCTAACCAGTATTTGAACCCATAATTTTCTCACTGTGAGGCTAGAGCGCTAACCACTGCTCCACAGTGTGGTATTTAAAAAAGTTTGTAAAACGTTTCACAAAAAATTCTCAAGTATTTGTTACTTTTTAATTGTACTCAATTGCATTGACTGTGTCACATCCATATATACACATTTCCCAAATAATATCACACTTTTGTAAGTTATTTAATAAACACATGTAGAAGTATATAGTACACATCTGTTAAACAAATGCATGAATTGCCTACATTCAGATGAAAAAGGTCAAATGTAATGAAGTATAATGAAAATAATATATATAGGAAGGTGGATGGTAGTTTTAATCCAAACCTCTTCGGTTATTAATTTAACTTTACTTTTAGCAGCAGGACAATTCAAATTCACAACAGATTTCTTAAGTACTCAATCATCTATTTATGTTTTATTTGCTCAAAACTGAAATGACTGAAAGGAATAAATTAATCCTATACAGATTTTACTACTACTATTAAATAAATGAATTGGTGAATATTCCCAAATTAGTTTCTGCAGTGAACAACACAATAAAGTAATTTTTTTTTTTTCAAATTCTGTAGAGTCACTTTTGTTATCTATTGCTAAAGTGTCCATTAAATGTTTCTTTCATGGTATCTCCATTCTAGTATGAATATATAAACACAAGTAAAAACTACTATTTGACACCCACGCACATGCATGCACACACACACACACGTATACACACACACACACACACAATGTTTTTTTTTCCCTCAGAAGCTAGTTGGAATAATGTAACTCTAGCCATCCACTGGCATTTGTTTATGTTAAAATAATCAATGCTCAAATTCAAATATAACACTAAACTATTTATTTTTTGTGGGAAAAACAAATCTAAAGATGCAGTTGTAAAAACACAACATTTTCCCAAAAAGTGATGAAATATCTATAAAATATTTGCTCCTTTGAATCTTCACTGAGTTCATGTGCAGCTAAACAATGAAATGAAACTCAATCCTGGTGTGTATCAACAGTCAAACTCCCAAAGGGAATCTATAGTATACACCGGGAGGCAAAGTAATCTCTAAATACATTATTGCTGCACATTTGAATCAGGACGTGTCCTGGGAGTAATCACTGCCAGTAAAAGACTGAGGAGTCGAAACAAATAAGACAGAGATCAACAGAAATGTCAGAGTCAGTCAGGTCAAAGTTTCAATAGAAACTAACTATGTAGGTCATTGAACACCTACCAAACTTCCCCACCCACGGCCCACCATGCACACAGACCCAAACAACTATAACACACAATAACCGCAAGGCCTCCACCTCCACATCCCCTTAATCCTTTGCAGGTGACTGTTATGCCTGCTGGCCAGAGAGGAAGAGCCAAAGCAGGAAAGCGTATTTGAAATCCGAGAAGTTGAGGAAAGTGTTTTAAAGAAAACTGCATTATGCGAAATGTGGATCCACATAATTTAATGCTGTCCTTTTTAGTACTAAGTATGGTAAGAAGTTGTCAACAAAAGCTTTTTGCATTGACATATGAATTGATATAGGCTTTTTTAAAAAAATGTAAATACATTCTCCATATAGGAAGGAGTACATGCGTCACGTAGATATGTGTGTGCTTAACGTAAAATATTGATATTGAACTCGTTTTCTATGAAGCCTTGAGGAATGAGTTACAACTCATTTTAAACATCAATTGTTTAACCAATCATCACTGATCTTGTGTGGCCCCTACAAACACAATTCTATTGGCAGAACTATAAATAAACAGTAGCCAGTGTAATTGCATTAAAAAGTGTGTATCAGATGTTATGTAAGAGCAGCAGTGCATTCTAAACCAAACATTGATGGTACAGGTTCAAAACTGCTGCAATAAGTATTTGTTTTCCAGCGAAGACATTTATAAACTGTTCACACAAGTCAACAGAAGCTTCTTTGTCCTCATGTCCTGAGGTGAGATCATTTAGATATGCCTGAATCATAGTTGCAATCTTTCCTTGAAGTATCGCCATTTTTGTTGCCTTCCAAGTTATATTGGATGCATCCGAATAGTCCCTCCTTTCTCCTTTCCTATCCACTTTTCCTTAAACCCTGGAAGTGTTTAAGTGGTGGCCATGATAAGGAGCATTCAAATTCTCAATAAGCAATGGAAAGGAGGCTCAATGCTTCCTTTATAACCTTCTTTAGCCGAGGAAACACTGATGCATCCTTTACCAAAGGAGACGAGATAATGCTGCCCAACAATTCCTTGCGGAGAGAACAGACCCACTCATCCGAGCATTCAGGGAAACTCACGATGGCTGAAAAGAGATCATATAAGTTACCAAAGCAATAATCTGCCTTGAACAACTTTAAACAATCTAAAACCCAGATCCCAATTATAAATGTTATGCAGATGTTGTAGAAGGAACACAGTAAAGTTTTTGTGTGGCCTATTCTCAGTTTGATTGGTTATTTGTTCACCTAGCAGTCGTTTCACTTTTGTTCCTAGTAACCTGGTAGCTTCTTTTGCTTTGATTTCAATTCAACCCTGTTGATATTTAAGATTATATCAGCAGTTAGAGGCACCGGGGAAAGTGTTAGAACTGAGTTTTTTGTAATCCATTTTCGGAAATTTTTAGTTTGTTTCACCACGGCAGACGTTGCTAACCTGCGCCGCCGTCGGATTATTATTACATCACCTAGTAGAGACCAATTCTCAAAACAACATGATCGCCATTTCCTAACTCTTTCAGGAAGATTCTTAACACTTTTCCATAACCCTGTGACATCATCGACAGGGTTAAGGAAAAATAGATAGGAAAGGAGGAAGGAGGGACGATTTGGAAGCACCCACAGTCTTCTCTGTATCTTATGCTGTTCGCACACTTGCATTACTGCACAACACCGTCCCCACAGATCATCAGTAGTATTACTCTGTTTGCTACAAACCTGTAAGCTCCCTAGACACGTACCAAATTAAGCACATAATGAATGCAGATGACAGACCGAAGGTTCCATCTGTATCTGTAGACGTATTTAGCATTTAGCATATTTGAATCTTTTTTGTGGAAAGCCACCAGTTGTTAATTATTGTAATTAAGTAAAAGCATATTGTTGAAACATTACACTTTAAAAGTAAAACTTAGCTCCTGCTTTTATTACTTGCCAGACGTTTCCCTCATTGTATTTGGTCAGTAAGCCTGTTGCTTTGGGGATAATAGAAATATGCAGTGTGTGTGTTTTCCTAGTAGAACAATACATTTGCTGCCATATTACTTTATTTTTAAGCAAAATAGTTTTGAATGACCAAGTACAGAAATCTGTATTTGGAGAAGAAATAACAAGAATATTGTCACGTGTCTTGCTCAGGCAGTAAGAATGAAAAATAAGAGGCACTTTGATCTTTATTACAGGTTTAGTGTTCAATTGGAAAACGGTGAACTTTGACTGACATGTATTTTGTCTCCTGACTCCACAGAACATTCAATAATATCTGTCATTTTGACTCAGCAGAAGACTTCTTTTTCTCCTCTGGGCTACGTGATCAGCACTTCTGCGGAGAAACGCAGACTGTTAACACACCTTTGGCAAGCCTGGGCAACTTTGGAAAAAACATAGATTTGGAGAGGAAAGTCACAAATATGCAAAAATGCTGTGCACCTGTCAGGATAACACTAACTCCACTGAAGTTCTTTGGCCTCTGGTCACAGTTTAATTAAATGGAACGGCATAAAGTTTAGCTCACTATTTTTCCACCACCAAAAATGACTTTTTCTACATATTTAGACGATCAATTTATCTCTACCTTCCTCCTCTCCTTCGTCCTTTCCTCACTCAGTCACTCACTCGCAGCATGTTAAATCATGCAACCTCAGCTGCAAGGTGCAGAAGTTTCTTCCCGTCATATCCTCTTGCTCCAGCGTTATTAGGATTTTCCTGTAGTGCAGAGCAGTGTGTCTTCCACTGCTGGACTGGAACCGAAGGGGTCACACTGAAAAGCTAAAGCCTCCAGCCTCCAGCCTCCACTTCAATGTTTTTTTATCCTGACCTTCACGATGTTCAGCGAGGGATAGGTCACAGCTCACGGAGGCCTGAGAACTAGTCCATCTGAAACAAGTCACTGTATGTATGTTATGTGCACTTATAATGCCAAAAAAAAAAAAAACACACATACTGCCAAAACCTTTGTAGCCATCAGATGAGGAGAAGTGTACTTTAATGAAAAGCAGGAGCTTTATCTCATATCAGACAAACATGCAGTCACACAACTTACTATCTCTTAACTGGCCAGACAAGCATAAAGGCGTATGGATCACTTGGCTCACAGCCACAAACAAACTGAGCGTTAATACACACACATCCAGCATCACACACCTCTGGCCACTAGTGCCCGGGTGAACTGGAGGGACAATAATTGAAAGTGGGCTCGCTCCAAAGAGCATGACACAAAACCAAGAGGGGAACCAAGAGCATTTTCGCACTGTTTGTATGCAGGAGTTGGTAACTACTTGGGATAGGTCAGAGAGGGTGTCTGGCCCTGCCCAGTGGCCGGGTTTGGGGTGGAGTAAAAGGCGTCAAGGGGGTGGAGAGAGGGTTAAGTCCTGGCTGCCATGGCTAATGCTTCAATCTTCTTGCCCCCCTTGTTACAAAAACACGGGATCAACAAAGACAGGATCAACAAAGCTCCAGCCAAAATCCTCCGACGCACTGACACAGAAAATTCCCAGTCCTCCCTGGGCTGCACAGGGAACAGCAAACACACACTTGCGTACACGCACGCACATACACACAATCGCATATCTCCAACTGCTTAGGGAACAACAAACAAAGGCTGTAAATACAGCTGCAGACGGCTGGGCAGATAACAGCCAATCCCTATCCCCAACTTGTCTGGTGCCTCAGCGGCTACTGACTGCCCTCTGCAGCCCACTGCCTCAGCCATGCCTTCTTCACAGCTCAAACACCTGCTGCTTCATGCTTCAACTCATTCAACAACAGGATCCTTTGTCAAACAGCAAAGTTTGTCTTCCCGCACAAGTGTGACACTTTATTTCCTCTGTGGTTTGGAATTTTTGTGATGTCTATAATATGGGTCTGTATTGGTTGGATATGAACTCGAACGGTCGTATATTGAGTTTAGGATGATGCCATGATGAATAAATGAAATGTGTCTCTGAAGCGCAGGCAGGAACACGGACACGTGGCTCATCACAAACTGGTAGAAAAGGCCACATGTGCCTGTGTTTTAGTGCAGCGGACTGAGCCAGACATTGCTGTTTGTCCATGTGTCTGGAAGGAAAGATGGAGAGATAGACTCCCTGCAGAGGAGGACTTAGAGAGAGAAAGAAATGTAGAATGATAGAGAGAGAAAGAGGAGTAGGAGGTTTGGCTGCCCAGCTTCCAGAGGGGTGTTTGATGTAATCCAGGAAGTTAGTTCAGTAACTCCATCCCACAGTCCCTCCGTCTTAGTGAAGGACAGGAGAAGGAGGGATGAAGGAGGCCCTTGTCTGGAGAGCCAGGGGTTTTCCACATCTGTCCTCCGCATTGTAGCCAGCCTTTCTAAACAGGCCAGGAGTCTGTTATGACTGGGACACACACACACACACACACACACACACACACACACACACACACACACACACACACACACACACACACACACACACACACACACACACACACAGGCTCTGCCTATAAAGGTAAACACTTGAGCTTAAATGGTCTCTTTTCACAGGTTTCTCTACGGGCTGCCTGGGAATTCATCCACTCCTGTTCAGGCAGACGGCTTCCTTGTAACTAGCTGTAATTGGCAAACACACACACACACACACCACATACACACACAAACACACACACACACACACACACACACACGCACAGGCAGCAAAATGCCTTAACAAATAACATCTGGACTCGCTCCTCTACCTTTCTGCTGGACAAAAAAGAAAAGAGACCAGCAACACAACAACATCAGATCACCGACAAACCCTTCAAGGGTTCCCAGATCACAATGATTGGCCACTTGCTTGTCACTTCTAAAGCACAACAACCAACCTAAAATGAAGACGGAATTGTCGAATTGAAGGGACAAGAAGGAATTAGACGGGAAAGATGTCTTAAAGATGTCATTTCACAAAACACTTTCTGGAGTGAACGAGATGGAGGAGCGGCGCTTTCACTCAATTTGTGTTTCACATGTACATTGCACAGCTGCATTTGCGTCAAAGCGGCACAATTTCCATCTTCAGAGGGGCGATAAATTGTTCCATAATGTGATCGAAGCATGTCTGACCAATTTGATAGCAGTTGCCACGAGAGAGCTTCGCACGTCAAGCAGGAAATTTGCCAAATACATCAGTATAAACAATGAAACACCTTGAAATGAAGGTGGACGCAACAAGCAATAACACAACTGCAGCGTTTTGGGTGAGGACTGCGTGCCTACCAAACCTTGTAAAGATCTGCATTGTTACAAAACCTGAATGTTATAATATCAATATTTTATATGTGGTTTATATGGACATTTTTTGGCTAGTTTAAACTCATCTACTCTCTTTCATCTCTCACAACCAAACATTCCTTTCCCAATTTGCGTCAAATAAACTCCCCCTCTTGAGAACAATTCACACTGACAACATTTTTAAGTGCTTCTGGAGCGATTAGGCTGTCAGTCAGGTGTTTGTCTCACGCTACAGATATGCTTATATGTCTACAAGTGCGTTCGATCGTGCTGACCTGCGCCAAAAGTTTTACTTCCTTGCGTGCTAAGTGAAACACAACCCTGATGGCGTGTCATTCAAATCACGCACATTTCCCTCTTTACTTGAACCTGTGACCTATAAGTCTACCAAGATCTACCAAGCTCAAAATGAAGGCCTCCTTTCCGTTGGTGTGACTAGTAGTTTCGGTTATTTTCCTGGCATTTAATGATAAAAACAAAAAGCACGTTAAAAGCTTGTTTGATCAGTATCCTTTCAACACCATGGAGCCAGTTGTGTAAACAGTTGTGATTTTACTTTGTGACTGAAAACATTCTGTCTGTGAACATGTATATGACTCACAGTTGTTGTTTCATTTTGCAAAGCAACACAGTCCAATGTTTTTTTTTTTCATGATTGATCACATATTGATTAGTACCATACACTGGGGATGGAAATTCCCATTGATATGAGTTTGATATGATCAACTGAAGACTTAAAGCTGTAGGTAGCTTTATAATTAGAATGAAAGCCTGATCGGAATGAAAATGCTTCATGTAAAAACTGTTTATGCTGATCTGTATTCTGAACACAGTCCATGTACGCGATAGTTTTGATCATGATCATAGTTGGGTGAAATTCTCCTTACGGCGCATGTCTGTCACGTAACGTCAACACATGATGTTTCATCTGCACTGACCGCAGCAAAGCACAACTGAACACAACTCTACTCTTAAACATATAATGACATTATCTTGATCAGACTCTGTTCAAGGAGAATGTTTTTTTGGTTTCGGAGTTTAAAAAAACCCCAAAAAACCTAATTGTTCAAGCTAAGGAAAGCGTTTTTAGCATGATAGGCTTCAAGGTGAAACTAAATGTGGAACCATGTGTGCATGTCGCAAACGGATAATGCCACTGTGCAAAGCATTGTGGGATTGATCCACTGATGAATGGGAAAATATTCGTAGTGCATATAAACCAACACATCAACAATGACTTTTTCCACATCAAGGGGTATGTCGTTCATTATCCACTGTTACTCCTGAATGGTGCAAAGTGAGAATATAGATTTCTTTCTCCATTATAAAGACTGAATTAAGTCAAGGTTCATTTCTATTCAAACTCCTGTAGTTCTGGCACTCAAACTGCTTGAGTCTGGATCAAACTGGACTGCTGAGGGACTGTAAAGTCAACCTGTCAATGAAACCATGAGGGGACTAAGTGAGGCACTTAAGAGCCACAGTTCCACCATTTGCTCTATTCACTATATGGCAAAGAACAACATTTGAGATACATAGTACAATATAAAGGCATCAGCTCCAGGAGCATACAAACACAGTGCACCCTGCTGTTCATTCGCATGAACTGTAGGATGTGTTTGGCCAACACGGCTGAGAAGAGAAGGCCGTCTATGATATTTACAAGAAGAAAAACAAATGCATATGGAGAATGACATGAGCACAATTGGAGGTGAACCAGAAAATATTTTGGCACTCCTTACAGACAGCTTTTCATCAATTATATGACCACATGCCAGTGTGGCTGATTTATCAGTGCAGGTCAACGTCTGACATAGGAAATCATCTTTTTTATGATCATGTCCAAAGAGGCTCATCAGCGTTTTAATAGAAGGTTCAGGTTCAAAAGGTGTTGCTCTGTATGAAGTGAATCTAATTGGTTTATTCAGAATAACCCAAATTGATCATAGTAAATTATTTTATGCATGGATGTATGTAAAGTAGGTGTGGGTATATTTTGTTTTTCTTCCTTTCAGAAATTGCAGTTCAGAAAAAACTGCATGCCCCAATTGAAAGGCAAATCACTTACTAGAAGATTAAAGATGGAGATGGCTTTTAGTTATCTTTTCTGAAAAAGGGGGCCAAATGAAAAAAAAGTTTGTATATGTTCAATGATTAGTCAGGAACAATACCACTATCTGAACACTGCACAAGAGCAAAACATAAGTGAGCCATTATAAACATCATTATTATATGAAAAGGATGGTTACAAATACAAAACACAGTTTGGTGGACTGATCCTGTGCTATGCAAAATGACAAAATAAACAGTCTAATATACTTTTTGAAAGTGTATATGTGTAAGCTTTAAGCATTCAAAGATTTATATTCCTCAAAATATCGAAGGCAGGTGCCAGTTAGTGAGCCTCAGTAATATAAAGCATTGAGGTTTTTTTTTTTTTAAGCACACTGGGTGATCTCCAGCTATGACTGCGTCAGAGTTAAATACTTTGACATCCATCTGTTTATGTGTTGCAAATGAGTTCAGAAAAGCTTCTTTGGAGTGCTCGGGTGGGATTCAAGTTGGAACCCACCCATCAATCCCTGGGTGGGTTGCCTGTGAGAGGTCATTGATGATGCTGGTAAAGATGAAAAGGGGGGTGGGTTGGTGCACAATCCAAAAATCATGTGATATTTCGCAAACCCAGAATACGAGTGTATGAGTTGAAGGCCGATGATGGACTTTTCAGTTAATATCAAACCTGAAGTTGTGATCTTGGGTCGTGCACTCAAGCACAGAAGAGAGTAAAGTAGTTAATTAATGTCAAATCTGTGTCAAAAGATTGGGAGAAATGAATTAACCTAACAAACCTCAGAATGCAGTGAGGGTAGAATGGGCCTCTTTTCTGGTGATTCTTGATTCTTACATCTGCTGGAAAGGTCTCTGAAGCAGCTGGGTGGAGTCAGTATCTGAGGCCAGGGTGCTTTGAAATGGGGAAACAGCACCTTTAGTTTAACCTGCTGACCTACTGAGAATGGTGTAATATTCAGAGTCCTGCAGATGCTTGCTCAAGTTGTTCTTGAAAGTATTTTGTACTTTCTTTGCAATACAAACAACTGTGTTGTGACTGTCTAAACAACAAAGATCTTGAGAAAGTGACAGTACTATTCAGCTAAACACTCTTTTCGCTAAAGGTTTTAGAATAAAAACGCTTCTGATTAGGACACCACCACGAGTATACAGGGTATTTCCGATGAACAGTAAACTAGAAAACACCTCTGGATATTACAGGTGGAACTAATATATGTTGTGAAGAAAAAGATGTTGCAGGCTGCTGTGTTCTCTACAACCTTCACCTGGAAAACCAAGAAGGATGATTCATTAGCTGGTGTGGAAACTACACTGAACATGAAAATTCTATGTGCAAGGACTTTAGAAAACCTCCACTTTTTTTTTTTTTTTTAGTCCCTGGGTGGGGTTCAAGTTGGAACCTTTCCCTGAACCTCTGGAGAGAATTCATCATTTTGATATTCAGAAAGATGCAAATAATAAAATAAAATCTTTACTTTAACTTTTGAATGGCTCTGGAATTGACAAGTGGAGCTACAACGTCTGCTCCAATGGTGCTCCTCGATTGCTGCTTGCTACACAGAACTGCAAGTTGGTAAGGAAATCTCCTCGGGCATGTTACTTTATGAGTCAGTACTTTAGTCCAAGTTACACAGAGAGAAAGGAAATCACTTTAGATTGGTACAAGTGACACAGACTGCACGCAGTCCAGGCCCGGAAAGGAAAAGCAGTGGCAAGTACAATGAGGCGGCTCGGCCTGGTTTGACTGAGGCGCACATGTTCCACTTACGCCAGTTGTCTATGTTTGTGTGTGTGATGCGAATAGGTGAGTAATGTGCTTATTGATTGGATTCAGAGTTTTACTGACCCTTGAGCAGACCTTGCCCTCACTGGTTGATCAAAGGTGTTACATCACAGGATTGCTCACAGCTTAGAGGATGTTTGTTTTCACAGTGAGACTGGTCCGGTCCAAGTGGTGCCCTGACTTAAGGCAGACTTCCTATTCTGGAAGCGTCCACACATCTGCTGGGGACCGTTCATATGTGTATGTGCGCTCCTACACGATGATCTCACCTTGTGTGCTTGAAGCTTGTTAAGGGAGAGATTACCACACACACAAGCTGCTGTCAGATCCTGGATGCTTTAATCCTCAGTTGTACAGTCGGTATGTAGACTTATCAAACATTACATAACGATAAACAAGAATAAAACACACAAAAATTCAACCGTGCAGCTGTCAACATGTGTATGTTCTCTGTAATAACCACACGGCTTTATGGATACTTTTGAGCAAACATCTGCTTCTTATGAAGCCTCAGAAAAAGCAAAAGCAAGATATTTGGATGTTTTTTTTTGGGGGAGGGGGGGGTTCATATTTTTCAGTTTCTTAAACAGATGATCAGTAGTGTCTGTTCAGATCTTTTCCCGTAAATGAATGCTCTGTTTTCACCATCCTTCTGGAATGTATCACGCAAACCATTTGGGGATTAACTTCATGGAAGAAATGATATTTTAGATACTGAAGCAACATCCAACAGTTTATAAGAGCAGAGATATCAACTGGAAAATGACTGATGTTCAATGATTGATACTGTTCCTTATACAGTGTTCAGCATTGAAGAGTTTATCCATTACTGGTTGCAATATCGCCACAACCTTCTCATCCTTCACATTTTCGCAATTGCATATTTGCCCATGATTTTTGACGTCATGTTCTTTCGACAGTCTTGATTTCACAGGAGAAAGTAGATAATAAAACGGGGGAGTGAGAAAAGTAAAACACTGTGAAGACAGTTGAATTAACAAACCACTGAAACATGGCTTGTTCATTTGTCTTAGCAACGTTAATAGCGTGAGAAAAGGTTGGACAGTAATGGTATCATGAGGCTCATTATATTCACGAGAACCATATAAGCTAGCAATTATTTATTAAAATATCCAAAATTGATAAATGTCTGCAGCGCTATGACAGAGATATTTTTTAGTTGATTGATTTCGGTTGTCACTAATCCAGAAAGGGGAATTCTTCTTGATCTATATTATCACATAGTGCAGTTACATCAATGGCTGTTAATGGGTCATTAAATGTGCAACAAAAATACAGCAATGCATCCATCATAACTCCCGATTCACGATGTTGTAATGCCTAATGTTAGAAATATCGCCACTCAATAAAGCTGGGGGTCTCACCATTACATTGTCCTACAAAGTTGTGATGCAAGTCATTGTTAATTAACTAAGAGTTCTGCAATATTCTGCAATGTTCTGCAATATTCAATATAGTGTTGTTCTAAGTAGATATGGTTGTATAAAAGCCATTCTAAAGCCAATCTGGCTGTATATTTTGTACATCTCTTTATCCAACAAGTGCTGCTTGACCTATGTTTTACCCTGTCTCCATGTCTTTCGAAAGAAAAACAAAAGAAAAGGAAATTAAGGGGACGGAGATGATGAAGAGAAAATGAAAACAAGAAAAATGAAGGAAGGGAAAATACATGTGGTATAAAAATGAAAAAGAAGAGAGGCCAGAGAAGGGGTAAACTAGAAGAAAAGTGCAAGGGGAAAGAGTCATGGGCAAGACGAAGAGAGGTGGTGAAAAAGAATGAAAGACAAAAGATTAGAATTTTAGGGGGGAAAGCAATGGCAGGAGTAATGGGAGATGGGAGGAAAGATGAGAGAGTGATGTAGAAAGCGCTAAACGAGGAGATGAGAGGCAGCCATGGGAATATCTGTGGAGAACTGAACATCAGTTCATGTGAGAGCGATTTTCCAAGATGACAGAAGAATGACAGCTGAAATCAAAACCACACTGCACAGTGGGCTTTCCAGATCTCTCCATCTTTTTCAACTCTGCTCCTGTCCTTCAATTTTGTTCCTCTTTTCCCCCTCTCCTTTCCTCTCCTTGGTGGTCTTCCCTCTCGTGAGTCCACACGGCATCTGTACCCGACCATTTTCGTCAGTGTGTTCACATCAGCGCACATTCTCCCGAGTCATCAATCATTCGCTGAAGATGGATTGCAAAAAGTGGGAAGCTGTGATAAAACGTCTGCATTATGTGGATGTTTTCTTTCTTAAAAATGTATATTTTCTTAATAGAGTTAAGCTACACCACCCATAGCTGGATAGCTTTCAGTCAGTGTAATTAGAGCTGCACTGGGCAATTTCACACATCAGGAAGTCTGAATGGGAGAAAGAGGGAGCTGTTGAAAAGTTTTGACAACTTCAAAACCGAGAAGTTCTGTGTGATGCACGGATCCAAGTGGTCACTTTCTTGTGTCTAGTCAGTGTGAAGGACATAGGTGTAGAAACCAATATTGGAGACTTGCACATTTGTCCCCCACAAAATGAATTTTATATTTATCAATCTGTCAGGTTTCCGATATGTGTCCCCACTAATGTAATCTCATTCCTATGCCCTTGGTGAAGGAGGGTTAAATGTATTGTGGATTGTAGGATTATGTGAATGGATCACTCAGTTTGATCATTCTGACCAAGTACGTGTTGTTTGGATGAAGCTCTTTTCATTGTTCACTGTCTGTATCAATGGTATTCTCCTTTCTCATGCAACAATAAAAAACATCAGTGATGTGCACATTGCTAAAAGAAGATAACTGCCAGCAGAATCAAGAATATGGATTACTTTAAAGTAGTGCTTTTAGTTAAACCTGCTTTTTTAAAATTCACATGTGTATTAGCTCATAAGCTGTTGTTAAAATGTTGCACTGAGACATTTGCTGAACTGTCAGTACTGTAGGGGGAAGCTGTAATCTGACTATCAGAGATTAACTACCAGCATGCAGCTTTCAAAAATGTATACTTACTGTATGTTGTTGTCAGGAAGACTGAGTTAGTTATGGATTGGGTTGGAAGTCATACTCCAATACAACAGGAGTTAAGTAAAATAGTCACCACATGGTCAACAGCTTCGGATAACGATAGTTGGCTCATTGAGTGGGGAAGAATGAGACGCATGCAAGTAAAAAATACAGAGTAACAAGTCTGTCTCATCCATCATTGTTACTGCGTTCTAATTTCACAATAGCAACTTCTTACCAGTTTGGTTACAAATAAGATGTCACTTTATATTGTATCATTCTCAACTATTTACAATGATGTTTGCCAAATGTAAGTGAATGCTTTTCAATTAAATTGCAAATGACTGACAAAAAAAACAACAAAAACTTGATTTATCCAACTACATTTATGAAATGTTTGTGCAGCGTTACACAGCTTTCACTACAGCAGCCTGTGAGTATACGTCTGCACTCAAGTGATTTGTTCTCTATGAAATAAAACCATGAAACTTGAAACTGCAAAAACACAATGGCATCTCAAAAATACCTGGCAATGGACCTATTGCACAATACACTTATCTACTGTATTGTCCATGAATAGCAATTTGATTTCTGTTGTGAACAAAACCACGAAAGTAAAACCTCGAGATATACTTCATAGGCCGGATTCTTAACAGTGGCTACCTTTTGCGATGCTAAAAGCTTCCCTTGGCACTTAATCAATAACTTCATGAGGTCGTCACCTGGAGCTTTTCCAAAAGTCTTGAAGGAGTTCCCACATATGTTGAGCACTTGTTGGCTACATTTGCTTCACTCTGTGGTCCAGCTCACCCCAAACCATGTCAGATGGGTTGAGTTTGGGTGATTGTTTGATGCTGCACTCATCACAGTCTTTTAGTTGGTAAAAAAAACCATTTACAGAACCCAATAAAAATGCCCAGCAGTGCCACCAGAAAATCTGAATCCTCTACAAACACTATTACATCATTCTAAACTCACAACCACACGTTTTGTGACGTGACGATCAGCTCTGGGGTTCAAGCATTTGGCTTGAATAACCTTTTTTGGGACATATGGCAGTAAAGTGTGTCTGTACTCTTAGGATGGTATTTTTCTTTGCTACTTGAAGAAAATGACAAAATATTTGTAATCATTTTTCAATCAGTCAAGCAGAATTGCACTGCAAATCATTGGGGGAAAAAGACAAACAAACAAAAAAAAAACCCCTTTAAAAATACTTTTAAAATGTTATTAAGATATACGGTTATCTTCTCACATACAATGTTAGTTGCATTGGTACTTGTGTTTTAATTACCTTTTGGCATCTTGGAAAAAGTAAATATTTCATGAAATGCAACAAATGTCTCTGTACAACTTTAAAACAACAGCCTTTCCTTTCACAACTCATGTCAAGGCCCTTTTGCTGTCCAGGCTGCATTGTCAGCATTAGTTTTATATTGATGTTAATCTGTCACATAAAATAGATCCAACCATAATCCAGTTTTCACAGCAGAAAGTGCGTCCAACAAGACTTCAGAAGAAACATGCGTCTAAATGCGGTTTGTTTTGATGGCCTTTCCACAACACTGAGTGCAACGCCACATACAAAACCAAAAGTTGAAGATTATACTGAACTGTATTCAACTGCATGCTCTGACTTTTGAGGCCACAGAAAGAAACTGCTGTGGTTATTATTGTATACCTGAAAGTAAGATAACATAACTGCTGACCAAAAATGAGTTGTAAATTAGTAAAAAACATCCTAGGGCAGATATTAAAGTGCATAGTACATATAAAAGGTACTCCAAAAGACTGCTCAAGTCGCATAACTACAGCAGTTGTAAACTCAGCAATTTCAAGTATGCAGCATCATGAATTTTTCGAGGCAGAAACTGAACAAAATTGGGCTTTAGGCAACAGATGAAGTCAGATAGATTTGTTTCTTGCTTCAATTTTGCAGTGATGGATTATTGCTCTTGGGAAAATGATGTGCTTGTGAGTTTATTTCACAGCAGTTAACGAAGGGACCAGAGTCTGTTATTCCAATGAGGACATCACACCACATCTATGGCATCCTTTATGGGTCGAGAAAGGAGCTTGTGATTAGCTGTGGAGCTGCATGGAAGAAATTGTGGAAATTATCCCTGTGTGGAGCTCAACCGACAAGCAGAGACACTTCCTTGAGTATGTAAGTGATCACTTTTCGCTTAATGAGGGTGGCTGATATTACACCATGGAAACATGCATTGTCCTGTTAAGACTGGAAAAACTTAGTATGATTGTAACAGTTCACTCATGAATGGAATATCCCCGTGCCACGGTTTCTTTCTTTCCAGGAAAACATTGCCATAAGTTTAATGGTCGTTGCAGCGTCTTGGCGAACACTAGACCATTTGGCCGCAAATCTACTTATCTGATTGAAATATCAATACCTCTTCTGTGTATGTGCTGTGTATCTCTGTATCAGTCACTGACTTTGAACAACAGAGACACATTAGTAGGTTATCTCAGCAGCAATTACTTCATCTATACTTGAAACTGCAAAGGTTCCTGTTGCGTCACAAAAAAAACAACAAAAACATGATGTCCTCAATTCGGCCTGATCAAGATTTACTATTTCCAGCAACTTTAAACTTTGATGTTGTCATAAAGTGCTATCCTCATGCCCAGGAAACTGACTTTGTGGCCCAAATAGAAAGCTTTTTGAACTTTAGGTATAAGTAAACAATATGTCAAGGCACTGCAGAATGTTCTTTTCACCACAGAAAAGCCACGCTTGATATTCCGGCGTCCTCTGCTTTCATCATCTGTATTTGTCGCGCTGACAGCACAGATTAGGGGAAAGGACAAACATTTGTTTTTGTATGGAACACAGTGGTAATGGTGAGCTGACACGGGCGATGTGCTCGCATGGTGCCGAGAGAAATTATGTTACAAAATTTCCAAAACTGAGCTGAAAGGTTGTATTTGCCATCAAAGGAACATTTCTGGTAGTAAAGGCACTCCCGTGCGTTTAAGTTTCAGTGGTGCTCCTGCCATCACATATAATCTGTATAGATGTTCTACTTTATTTCTTTTACAGAAAGAAAACAAAAGTAAAAAGTATTTACTGAGAGAAATGATGGATTAGCACTCTGTAAAGTGTCCAGGGCTCATCAATGTCCCAGGATGTTGTAACATCATGAGTGAAATATGATCCTAATAAATGTCCAAAAATGTAACAACATTTTATGTGGTGTAGCAACTGCAAGACTGCTTCATTAACTAGGCTGTAAACTTTCGTTTAAATTACTTTTCAAGAACAAATTAATATTCAATTTCTCAAAATTAGAAAGCCCTGGCCAAAAGTCTCAGCGGTACAATTTAGGAGAAAAAAGCAGAAATAGAAACTCAAATACAACTAAAGCAACATACAAGCCTTCATGTCCAATTTAAGAATAACAGTTATACTCTTCTATTAAAGAGTTTTGAATTCACTCAGGAAGATAAAAAGCTGAAGCTGAAGTGATTTTTGAAGATTGTTAGAGAACAATAGGGCAGCACAGAAAAAAAAAAAGAAAAAGAAAAGCTTTTTGCCCAAGTTCTGAGAGGATTTAGGGACTTTCAGGGACTCTGAGGAGGATCAGTTGTGATGTGTGAGAGTTGTACCCACTCCTGGCTGGAAACATGCGTCACACAGGTAAAGGACTAGTTTACTCAATATGGACTTTTAAATAAAAGTCTCCTTATCCTCAGTGAAGGCCATTAGAGACCAAATTGCAGTGTGATAATTGTGTCCACCTTTTCCAATACGTAAGTTACTTTCGACCATACGGTAGTAGCACTGAAAAAAGGAAAAAGTCTCACCGTCACCTTTGTTGTGGTTGTAACACACATGCAGTGCTTCCAGTAAAGCAGCATGACGTGCTCCTGCGTACACTCTGCTTGGCACTGGACAAATTCACTCCGGTTCTGGATGTCAGACTGCATACTGTGCAAATGCAATAAGATACTTTGCGTCACTGCAGAGTTTTGTCGTAAATTTTTGTGAATGTGAACATTCGCACCCAAAGGTCAAGTGGCGAAGGCGCACACCAAATGGAGGGAAGATATTTCCAGAGGCCAAGTTCTCAGTTCTACTCTAAAAGACAGATGCAGGGAAAGTGAATTACTCGTGGCTGTAAAATTGCCCAACAATTTGCAACTTCCACGCGCTGTACGTCACAAGGTAAAAGGAGAAGTATGTATATAGCTAACGCAGACGCAGAGACTTGCTCCTGCCATCCGGCCTGTTGGGTTTAAAGGTGTGTGGCACACATCCACCAGTGATCACAGATAATCATACTCTTCAGTCAATGCAGCTCTTTTGTGAAGTGAAGAAGAGACGCATTCTGAAGCAAGCAGTGAAAGGAGGAAGTGTTATGATCACGTGAAATTGTGATTTATCCCACAACAGTCAGAATAGCATTTTTCTTTTTTTGCAAAGAAGTACGTTTTTGATGGAGAGAACTCGATGAGCTCGGGACAAGATAAAACACAATCAGGCACTTTGCCAATCCCAAAACTAGAGAAACCTTTGCTGACTTGTATCTTAGACCAGACCAAGTGTCAATGAAAATGTATTGACATTGTGTATGTAATACAGCTGTTTTGAATTTAATTTGAAGGTGGCAGATACATCTTTTCATGATAAGTAGTTTATGTTTATGGGTGTTACTATCGTTCTCGTGTCAGCTGACAGAGCTAATGATCAATACCCAAGAAAACAGTCAGCTTTCATAAAAGGTCTTAGCAAAACATTCACCCTCTGGAGTGAATTAAAGCAATGTAAAGTCAGGTTGTTCAACAGTGTGCAGTAAGATTACATTTACAAGAAAATGATATACCAATAAATATGACAAAAACCTTTGTATGGAGATATATTCAAAGTTCAACTCATTACTCTTCCCGTCACAAAATGCTTGATTTGACATGTGTTCCCCTTTCAAAATTGTAGTGCCCATCCTGACACAGACAATATTTGGTCCAGACAGGTTACTCAACAATTGAGGCATAATCAGCATAATCTTAACCAAAGATTTTGTAAAGCCATAGCCTGGCTCCACACAATCCACTACAATATGAACATACTATAATGTACATACTTTCTAACTTTGAACTAAAACATAATACAAATGAAAGAGAGAAAAGACACAAACTTGTAATTTCTAGTTTTTCTGCAGCAAAAGTCTGAAAAGTTCCACATGAATAAATACTACGCTTACATTGTAACTTTTTTTTTTTTTTTTTTTTTTAAAGTAAATGCAATCCCTTACATCTAGCATAGCCATTAGTGCTGATCGTATAGCTTACATTTACCATAATACGGCTAATAAAGAAAATGCTCTCCTGCTTTGTCTCCCTTCTGAACCCACTGTATTGATTAATGATCCCTGCTGCTCTGACAAATACAGTTTATTCTCTCATTAAGCTACAACAAACTTTGGTGCTCACAAGGAACTGCAGCAGTCTCCATTATAGATTGGGTCATTACTGCTAAAATAAACTGCCCCTGTTATGCCAGTTTGTACGGAGGAAGCAAAATAAGCTGTGCTCTCTATTATGGGTGACAGCTCTACATGCATTTCCCACTGCTCCTTTGGCTGCATATGACTTCGTCGGAGCCAGAACATGAGGGACAACATACTTAATAGGTCAATCTCTGACTATATGGATTACACAATGGAACAAAAACAGACAAAATCCCTTTAAAGATACAGACTTGAGGAGAAAGTAGACATTTTTTTATTTACTATATATATATATATTGACGATGAGAAAAACACATATTCTAACAGATTTAGCACAATCTTTACCACTGGGCAGCTTATTCTTCTACCCTCTGGAAGCATTTGCACATGTATTTAATTACAAGAGTTGTTCTTCCACAAAAAAAAAAAAAAAAAAAAAATTCTCTGAAGGACACTATAATGGACGACCTACATCGAGCTCACTATTGTTTATTATTATTACTGGTGTACACCATCTTGTGGTGGTCCTACAAATTGCAGCTGCAAGTGTACAAAAGAAGTCCAATTTAAAACATGCCTGACAAAAAATTGTATCTGGATGTTCATAGAGATAACTTCCAACTCTTTCAATGTCACCCTATTTATTATGGATTGAAAGCACGTTGCCTCTTGGTGTAAACTCATTACCTATCTCAAACTGGTTCATATCCCAAATATCAATGAATGCTCTGAGCAGTGCAGGAAGTATAAGAAAAACCGAAAGTAAATGAAATTAAAGCTGAAAGCAGCCTTGAATGGGTCTTCGCTACATGTGAAGTTCGAACCAGATCTGAGCATACACACGCAACTTCCTGTTTCCAGCAGGTGGCGCTATGGCTGATGTGGTCATTGTGACGTAGCTGTGATGAGGGCCGATCTCTGTTGCAATTTGTCAAGTTTGACAAAGATCAAGCGATGTTAAGCAATGTGCCCTCAGATATTTCGGTGCCATTTTGATACGCTTTGCTCACCAATCTCATGCCACGACAACTCTCAGGTCATTTGAAATGACCCCCTCAGATAATTCTCTCTAGAAGATTCACTCTGGCCCAAAATCAGTAAAAATTAAATATATATTCCAAAATTGCGGACTTCCTGTTGAGTTTTCGACATGTGTGTAAGAGACTTTATCGTGCGTCTTGGGGTGTTACATACAGTATGTGTGCTGATTTTCATAGCTTTCTCAACGGGAAGAGCCTCGTTCTCAGCGTGGAGGTCCTCATTCTCAGTGTGGAGTTCCTCATTCTCAATGTCCACGGCCTCCTTGCGAACATAGAGGTTCTCCTTCTGAGTGTGGAGGACCTCATTCTCAACATGGAGGGACTCATTCTCAGCGGAGGGGATCCTTCTCAGTGTGGATGGTCTCATTCTCAGTGCGGAGGGACTCCGTCTGAGTGTGGAGGACCTCATTCTCATTGAGTAGGGCATCGTTGTCAGTGTAGAGGGCTTGATCTCCCTATGACATTCCTATGGGCTGTGGTGGCTGTTTTAGTGTTTCTTGGTGGCACTACAAAGTCTTTTTTTCTGAACAGTTAGATTTATATTACTGGAAGAAGGGGATGAAAGAAGTGAAACACCTGGTCAGCATCTGCGAAATGGCCCAAAATAAGGCTTTTTTAGTTTTTTTTTTACATGGGGTCAGGTTCTGTTGCTCAGTCCCATCTCCCTTGTCCCCAAACAACTAGTAACCGAGTATAGAAGATTGATGGTATACATTTAATATTTATCACAATGTCAGGATAAGCATTTATTTCACAGTGGATGTTAAAAGAGCATGTCAACTGCCAGCCTTGTGCCTGCTGAACCCAAAAACAACACTGGTTCATCTGAAAAGTTTTCCAAGTTGTACCTGCACTTGCTGCAGAGCATCTTCTTTACACACAGGCCGAGTTGTTGCAAATTCTCATGATGTTATTTTCCAAGTAATTATTATCAATCAAGTGCCTCCTTTGGTCAGTAAAAACTCTTCAGACCTATCATGTTGCTGCAAGCTATTTAGGTTTGATAATTTTGACGTCACAGTTCTCGAATTGTGCTGACCTGAAGTTTGTGCCAAAGCTGCAGACAAAATTATATTTTCATCAAATCTCCATCTAAATCAGGATTGCTTGAAATTAAAAGAAAATTCTAAGCAGAAGAATGTCTGGACTAACATACCTGTTTCCACTTTGGAGTGGTCGGTCCTCTCCGTCACCTTCTCTTGGCTGATTAGGTAATCAACGATCCGAACACCGATTGGTGGCTCAGTGTGGTTCCACTCCATGATGACCAATGAGCTGCTGGGCTCGTAGGTGAATGACAACTTCAGCCTAGCAACAGAGGGACAAAGATGTAAAACAACCTGATGGAGAGATGTTATCAGCAAACTAGCCTTGTCACTGTAATTGGCAGCAATTATTATATTTGTGTTATGCAGAACTGAAAACCAATCAGAACATGCTGTGCAAGGTCAAACACACATACGCTATTGTTAACAGGAAGAAAAGTCATTATCTCCTAAGGTGAGACCAACTGTGACATGATCATCTCCTACAGAGCTGTGGAAAGAGAGCTGCGTGTACAAAGGATTTCATGTCAACTCATCGATATACAGCAGCTCATTTACTTAATCAGCACACTCGTGCTGGACAGGGGAAAATAAACCACAGACTGCTCCGATGTTGGAATAAAATACATCGTACACATGGATCTGCGGCAGCAGGGCAGCAGGCAAAGAATTCCTGCTGGTGGAATGATGGATGGTATTTACCCCAACTCATCTGAAAAGGCCGAACTTAGAGAAGCTAATGTTGTTCTACTAACATCGGTTGAGGAAGTGGGGCACAAGTGGGCAGTCCGTCTGTGCCAAACGCGCTGGAATCACACCGGCACCAGTCATCGATTACATCGCCTTTGCCCGAACACCACAGCATGCTCATCATCGCCTCCTGAAGGGCCTGAAGGAAAAACCAGGAGAGGAATATTGAAAGATTCTTAATATAAAATTGCTGAAATTATGTGAAGCGATGAACTTGGGTTCGTGTGTACAACCTAAATCAAAGTGATGATCCAACAAGATATGTGATTACACATAGTTTAGATCTCAGCAGTCAATCTCTCATATTATGTGTCATTAGTGTGATTCAAAGGCATTTACCCAGCTGCTGCTTCCTCTGCTGCAGATATTGTTTGAGAGCCAGGTCTGCCACATAAGTACTATCTTTTCAGTTTTATCTGAGCAATTCTGACTAGCAACTAGTACACCGCTCCTATTATATGTTCCTCTTTTAGAACAGTGACGCTGCAAACAAAGTAATGGCGTGAAACTGTTTTCAACCAGATTGTTTTTTTTTTTGTTTAGTTTTTTTTGGGAGTGAGTTGGTGAAGAGATAGTGTTTCAGTTTGGTCCCAGTAGATTGAATGTCTCTACACATACTGCATATACCTGCTGACCACATATACAAGAGCACTGTAAAATAACAGAGATGCCATTGTTGTGTTTCCTGTTTGCTTGAGCTGCTTCTTGAATGAGTCAATACACTATCCTGTGGTGAAAGCTTGTATTACAAGAATCAACAGGCCGGAGTAAAAAATGAGATCACGTCACGACTGTTGATTTTATCTCAATCTGCTGATTGAGATTTAAATTATTTTCACACTAAAGAAAAAATAAATCCTTAAAGTAAAATAGCTCTCAAAGCCATTCTGAAGTAGCTGAAAGATGTTGACTGCTGCCATTATTAAAAATGTATGATATGACATTCCTCTCACTGTGGAGTCATTAGCTATACTTTCTTGATCAACATTCTTCCAGTCAATGATAGTTGCGTAAAGAAGCCTGATTTGTAAACGTTCTGACTAAAGGCATACTCAATAAGTAATAATGTAAAACCTCTATGGGGTAATAAAATACTTTGAAGGAAATCTTTTGTGCTATCTTACCTAATTTGTGTTGTCAGTTGCATGTAGTGATAGTGATTTTCACCCTTATCCAGTTGGGTTCAACTGGAAGTCATTATTTAGATATATTTTGTGTAATTAAATGTAGTAGTTTTCTATATTCTTGCACTTTATGTGCTGATTTGACATTGACTAGAATGAGCGCAATGCATACTACATATTAGCTGACACACTGATAATAATGGCTCCTATCAGGTTTTTCAGTACAACATTCTATCTAGTCTTACATCTCACAACAGGAAGCTCCTGGCTTCCATGGCATAAGAGGTTAATGTCAATATAAAACTGCTATTTAGGTGGCAATTTTACCTCTGATAATAGCATAATAATTCTTTTTTGCTTGTTTAATCTACCCTTGTTGATTGCATTAATGTTAAGACTATGATGTTTACGTCATATTCACTAGATTAAGCATTTATTTTCCCCTCAGTTACTGAGGGAACAGTGATATATCTGAGTGTGGAGTTTTCTTTTGGTATACAAATTGCAAATAATTTGATGTGTAATGACCATAATTTTAGATTTTCTTACATGTCGCCTTAAAAAAAAAAAAAGATAAAAATCTCAACATAACTGCAGTTTGCTGTCCTGTGATCTGCTGACCTCATAACTACTAATACAATTTTTTACAGTTTTAGCGGGAACAGACAAACTGATCGTAGTCACAGCATTGCATTTTTCTATACTGAGGATTTCAAAGAAAATGTCTGGTACAACTCATGAAAATTACATAGAGAAAAGTAACCCGCACAGTCAAAATCCTACAACCTCCAAAAATCTCCTGTCAATAGGAGCAGCTGTATCTGTCTGACTAAGCTTGGAGATGAAAGGCTGACACCACAGGAGGGTGGACAGCACTGCATCGACCCTTACTTCCTGCTGGAGGAAGAGAAGCAGTATTGATGCACAGTATTGATGGAGTCAAATAAGTCACAGCGCAGTACAGCAGTTTATGGCACAGCGTGCCTCCAGCAGAGAGAGGTGTGATACCCCGAGGGGAAAGGACTTTGCTGTGAAGCTCTCTCTGTTCCTGCAAAACCTGCTTCCTAATGAGGATTTTCAGGTTTTCGGGTTCGATGGATCATCCACACAACACACCGTGGGCTTCGTTGCAGGAAACCGGCTAATAGACAGGCCGTGGTTTAATGATCATGCACCCATGCTTGGAGCCCGCTTGTATTATTATATGGTGCTCTCACAGATTTGGTTTTCTTGGATGTATAAAATGGTTGAAAAGCCTCCTCTTTTTCTGAGAAAACTTTTTCATTGACTGAAGAGCATTAGGGAATAATCATAAAAATGAAAGCAACTTAGGATGTGTTTATATGCAGATACTAGACATTAAAAAAAAAAAAGATCATATTGAAAAGCGGTCGTACACACCTGGTAGGTCTCGTTGTTGGACACCAGCTCATAAATAGGTGACGCTTTAGTGATCTGCAGCAGGACGGGCTCGGACTGTTGGCGTCCTTGTGCTGCCCTGGGACTCATGTGGCAGAGGTGGCAGGAGCGAGGGCACTGACCCTGGCTGGTGCAGTCCATACGGACGCCGGCCGCCATTCGCTTAGCACCTGTGTCCAGCAGACTGGCGATGTATGCGGGATAAGTCAGCGTCCTGGGCTCCTTGTCGCGCTCCTCTGACTCTTCTGAGGGCGAATTACCTGAATAGAAACAAGGAATCGGATGATTGATTAGCTGGGTTCAATGACATTCGTGCATAAAAACCTAGATAGATGGCAAGGCTGCTTGTTTTTACTACAAGATCCAAGTAGTGAAGGAAGGAAAAATGCTGAATATAGACTTTTTTCTCTCTCATTTTTAGCAGAATGGGGAAAAAATGCACAAAGTATTATTGAGTTATCACATTCCCATCCTCCCTTCTGCGGTTTTTACCTTTTCAGTATCCAATGCAGAATACATGAGCAGAAGTGTAAATATTTGGGGCCTACAAGAGCTCTGTGTTCCCTCCACCAAAGAATATGAACAGTCAGGACAAATATAACTGTATCTGTACCGAAGAATCGATAAAACAGTGAAGCCATATTAATATGGCTTTTGCTATTCTTAGGAGTGCAATAAAATGTTTCCTTCACTCAGGTTATAAAGTTTGATAAAAAAAAAAATAATAAAAAAAATAAAAACTGCAGCATCTGAGAAAAACTATAAACCAGGAGGATAAGCAATTCATGCTACTTTTCTTACAATACCTAAAGGTGCTAAACTAATTATCTTTGAACTGTATTAGATTTAGACTGTAACACTGCGACTCGACAAAAACAATTATGTTTAATTTAAGTAAAATCATTGGAAGGAAACAGGGAAAATCCTGCACTTTATCAACATTAACTTTAGCATAAACATGTTTTTGTGAGAGATCAATTCGTACTCAATAAAGCAGAGCTCTTTCAAAAGAATACTGCCGATTTTAACCACATTGAGAAAAAATACCTCAGTAAAGTACAAGGAAAATATATCTTTCATACACTATTGTAAGCACATAGCTTTGCAAGCTGGGTACCTTAAGATTCTTCAATTTTATCATAATGTCATTAAAGCCACTCTGGTAGAAGCATCTTAAACCCCCCACCCTCCAAAAAAACCCCCCAAAACATTATGGAATGCGATGAAGAAATATAAAACTACGTCAAACAAACCCATTTTTGGTTCTTCTGTTAAAAAATGGTATACCCAAATGAAAAAGAGTCTACCTCTGCAGCCACATGATCTATAATAATAATGTTAATGTATTATTAGAATAATGATGTGATTCATCTGAAATATAACTGGTGTGATGAGAGAATGATGCTAATCTAAATTATAAACTGTATTGTGAACAGGTGGGAGTGCACTGAACTGAGAACAGATTTAAATATATTTTGTAGTTACTAAAAGCTATTTACATAATCTTAAAATACCTTTTAACAACATGAACACAGGTAAGTAAGTTTTATTTATATAGCACGTTACTAAGACAATGGTCACAAAGTGCTTCACAGATTTCACAGACAGAGGCTGCAGACATTAAGGCGGTGTCACTCTACTGAGAGCAGTTTGCGGTTCAGTGTCTTGCTCAAAAAGGCATTGAGGCAGGTAGAAATTGAACCTGCAACTTTCCAATTGGGTGACGGCCGCTCTACCAACCGAGCCATGCCGCCCTTTTTATGGCCACCATTACCAGTGCTGAATGAATACTTTGAGAAGCAGGTGTTTCGTCTAACCTGAATGAATGTTTGTTTTTAAATGAGGTTTAAAAAAAAAAAATGTGTCGTCAACATGATGAGGTCTCAACACTGATGTTACTGCTTCTGCTCATTAGATAAGTTGGAGAATTCTATCAACTAATTACAGTGGCTCCTGAATGATGCAGAAAATGAATTCACTATTGTGGAACACCACAAAAGGGATTTGACAAGGAATAAGAAACTAGAATACCCACTTATATCGTTTGCATTTTATAGGAATAGCAAAACAGTATAAGAACAAATATATATACATATTTTTAAGTCCAACCTGAAATGAAAGAACAAAGATGCAATCGCTACTCATACCAATACAGATCTATCCCTCTATATCCTTAACACAAGCTATAAGTATATGTTGTGGTTTCAATATAATTGGTGTGCTGGGACATATAACTTTTTCATTAAAAAAAATAAAAATCCTGCAAGATTTCTGAGTATTTATGTATTGTATACATACAGTAGATGACACTACTGCTCTCCAATAAGTGTTATTTTGTCTCTGGTGTCTACTCGAAAAGGAACCATAGACGCTTAAAGCAAGGACACTGCACTTAATGTAGAATTTTACCACTATTTTTTAATTTTGTAAATGAATGATTGGTAGAACGGCTTGAATATGGACAAACACAGATACTTTAAAAACTCAAGCACCAACTAGAAAACAGACTTCTTGTATGTGCTACATTTGATAAAGTACAACTAATTTTATGAGCCATGTGTTGATGGAACAAGGGCGCAGAATCTCAGCTGCAAGCACATGTGCAGACGAACGCAGGCGAAGAAAAGGGACATTCTCAAAGTGCAAAACATTCATGGATTTGCATCACTGTTTACTTTTTCCAAGAGGCCTTCGAAAAACTGCATCAAAAAATGTATGCAGTAGGCCTTTGTCTGACCTAACTGAAGACATATAAGCAGTAAAATACAAAAGCCACATTCAAACAGCATCTGTGTAAGTGGTTCAGTGTTTGTGCATATGCATACAGGGTGTTGTAGATATGTCATTAAAAAAAGATTGGAGCCATAAGTGCTACAATAATTACGTATTCAGTGTTTTCTTTAGCAGAGATATGTTGACTATTATTCCCTTGTTGATTATACCC
>OMNM01065376.1:35988-49065 GCA_900302745.1 Parablennius parvicornis | reverse complement strand
CAAAAATGGAATTTTACCAACAAATCTGCAAAAGTTGTTTGTGTACACTTTAGAAAATGACAATCATACGAGGGGATTTGATTTTAAGTTGCTCAGAATGATTTTAAAGAAATGTGTATATCTATATCAGTTGTTGGTGTACAAATCTGGAATTCCAAAATAAAGGATTTAAAATGTACTAATATTCTCCAATTAAAAAAAAGTATACAATGTGCACAAAACTTTACGGACTATAAATTTGAACTGGATCAACTGTTTCTGAGGCTGTAAATTTGAACAGCCTGGATTTTTGTTTGGTTTGTTGTTGCACTGTGTGAAAGGTGTTGGCCTCTGAAAAATATTATTATTATGATTATAATTATTCCCAAGTAAGGGGCAAGAAAATATTAGATTTTTTTTTCCCCCTTCTGGCTGTTCTCCTCCTATCATGTAGATGTTTGTCTGATAATTTAGAGTGCACTGTTGTAAAATTTGTGCTTTCATGATAGGAAAAAAATAAATGAATGAACACCAACAGCGTTGGAGGGCATGAGGGACATTTCAGTTGTGTGTCTTGTATGTACAGCAGAATTGACAATAAAGCTCACTTTGACAAATCAGATGCATGATCCAACTGATCCAACTTTGAGTCTCCTCGATCGGTCATGAAGAGTGACGCCCAGCACCAAGTGGAAAAAAGCTTCATCTGTTTGCATCCTGGCTCTCATACTTTTGGATCAAAGGTTTATGGTCATGTGAGGGTGAGGAGGACATGTTGTACAAGGACTCCACCTACTCATGTTTGAGTGATCTCCAGTGGAAGATATGTTGTTTTCTTTTCTCTTAGAAGTTGTTCATCACAGAGGGAGGGAAATGTATCATGAAATGCTCAATGAGAAAACATGTTGCTATGTCATGCCTGTAATGTTTCCCACAGAAACAAAGTGACTCATGCTTAGATATTTGTGGCAAAAGTGAAGCTGCTCTCTTTGAAATTTACTTCAGTTTTAAAGACTCAAGAGAACTAGAACAGAATGAGATTTAAATCCCATTGATGGCACTTGAAGAATATTGCATTTAAATTATGACAAATGGATAAACGAGAGGTCAAAGTGGCCTTCAGCTTTGTTGTTTGGCTACTGAAATCTAATTAGCACGGGCAAAAGGACAACATGCTAACTCCTGAGAGAAATGCCCTGTTATCTTGTAACCACAAACCCATTGTTTAAATTGGTTCAAATCAAAAGGTTTATGATGTTTTTATCACTCACTTTCAGTTTTCCTTCAGTTAAAAAAACATGTTAATTTGCCTTGTTTATGTCAGCAGAACTCTAAAGAAATTAGGTATTTTGGTAACTTGTGACTCTTAGAATTAGTGAGTGATTTTCTAGTGTCTCCCTCGGTGGCTCCCCACATCACAAGACAGCTCCCTCGACTGTTGCATCTACTCGCACCGTGTGATTATCCCCCTGGTGTGTTTCATTGTCTCATTATACGTGTCTGCAAATTAATGTCAGAACCTCACGCCCTTATGTTTTCTTAGTTACCTGTGTGTTGCTAATGCTCATTAGTCTGCTGGGTAGATATGCTGTGTGGACCTCTCAGCAGCTCCCATATTCCATCACTGCAGTGAAAGTGTACACTCAAATTAATTGGGCAACTTTATGTTTTAAAGAATTCGGTTGGTAATGACGTCAAACTATAAAGAATCCTTATTTAGTCATAATAAAGCTGCATCAAATACATTACAAAATGACAGTGTGGTTCATTTAAATTTAGAGGCAAGTGTAAATGCACATAAATTAATAAAACCTTTCACAATTTTCAACTTTTACTTAAAGCATTTTGTATGCTTCATGTGACCAATGTGTATTTATGACACAGGACACTTGGTTGTCACTGTGCGTGACAAATTGTAGTGTCCCGCAGGACGAGTTTCATGTCTGCAAAGGTGCTATATTATTAAACTGAACCTGAGGCTCCTTTATTCTCCTCTGACACACATGCATGGCTTGCAGTCGCTGCATGCTCACCTGACCCGCCTCCTGCTCCACTCTCAGCCAATCACAGGCCAACCAACTTTCCCTAATGAGGAGTTCAGGTAATGCAAAAGAATCAGAATCAACAAAAATCATTACTCAACCTTATAATTGCAACAATAAAGAGATGTCACACTATTTTTGGAATTTTCCTGAGTAAAAAGATATATAGCCCCTTCCCCCTTTTTTCAATCAATCAATGACAGGCTTTATTTGTCTTCAAAGGGGCAAATAAAAGTTCTCATAGAGCAGGCAGTGCAAATAAATAAATAGATAAATAGCGCAACAGACTAAAACTCCATAACCAGGTAAATAAATACCAGTAATTGTAAAAACCTGATAATAAAATCATGGGTCAGATAAAAATACAACAAAGAATGTAGGTCAAAGGTTAAAATATGAATAAACATGGTGCATGAGGCCAAGCAGTGATCAGTGGTTTTTGGTAAAACCTGTTGTCATTTTCATGTTGAGACGGTGGAGGGTGTTGTCGCCAGCTGGTGAAAGTAAGTCAATAGTTACTTGTAATTTAACTTAGTTACTTTTAGAAACAAATAATCACTAAAGTATCTAAGTAATTTTTTGGATGAGTAATCAGTAATCGGATTACTTTTTCAAGGTAACTGTGGCAACACTGTGTAGTTCATATAGTAGTCAGGGCCTCACCAGTCACCCGACAGTTTTGTGATTATCATGATAGTCTCCGCAAGATGGCGACATTTCTTTTTTAGGTAGTTTTCTGAGCTCTGTTCTTCTTCCGGTTTTACACTTAAACTTCCGGTATGACCCAAACAAACTCCTCTCAGTCACAAGTTCTGCAGGATTTAAACGTTTCTTCTTATTTCATTAACTTTTGAATGTCACAACACCGACTGCCGTGTGTTTATCAGCGAAAAGAGCACCGACCTCCTTATGACGCCGTGAGTGTCCCTGGGGTGACCCGGTCAGCTCATCCAGCATGTCGCTGTGGTTCTCAGCCTGGCAGCACTGCCCGATGCCTCCCGCCTGGGTTCGGTGTCTGGCGGCGGGCAGACGAGCCGAGCAGCTGTTGCTTGTCAGCGCCCGGAGGAGCTGCTCCACGGGTCAGGGGGAGGTCAGGGTCAGGTTCGCCCCCAGTCCGACAGGTGAGTCTCTTACAGAAACACAGGACCTGTTTGACTTCCGCTGGATGTGACAGGTTCTTTCGGTAATGCAAGGCAGTTTATCTATATAACAGCATTCAGACATCAGGTAATGCACAGTGCTTTACAGAGAAATAAGTAACTATATGAAACTACTCTCTTAACACACTCTGTGTTTGTTCTAATTCAAAATGACTACATTTTAAATATGAAGACAAAAAACTTGGGCTGTGGCAGAGAGGTGAGGCGGCACACCTGATTCCCATCAGGGGCTTAATCACCTCTGCCCATAAAGGACGAGCAGGACAGACACACGGGATGACAGGTGGGAAACAGGCACGAGACTGCAGAGACTGTGTCTGAGTTTTGAGTTTAATTTAATGAAACTATGGTTATTGGACGTTCTGGCTCCGTGCCTCTGTGGGGGCTTGCACAACTGCCACAGTGACCAATTCATATATTAATTAATTAATAACCAGTCAAATCAATGTTATCTGATTGACAACCTTTATTTTCTGCCTTACCCGATGACAACAGGCCAGAAGTCAGCATCACAAAAATCCACCAAAAACAACAAAGTCACCAAACTGTTCCTTCTAAAAGCTGCTGGTGGAAACTGCAGACACGTGATGGGAAAAGCGGACCATATCCAAATCATTTTGATACTACATTACTCAAAATGCTCATGTTTACTTAATGTCTTGCAGCCTTAGACACAGAAACTGTGTCAAAATGTAGCTAAAAAATGCACAAAATGCTATTTATAAGTGACTATTTGTATGTGGTTTGTTCTTATAACGAAAACATTATTTCTGGTTTGGTTTATTACTCATTTTTTATTCATCTTAATTTCAAACACATAAGAAGACAAAACCTAAGATGGTATGTTTTTATCTGCAGAAAGGAAAGAAATTCATCTAACTGTTTATAGAGCACAAACATAACAAAAAAGAACGTCGTGTAGTTGCTTCAGTGTGTGATGCCAAAATGACCATTAATGCTATTTTTTGCAACTAAAGCAAAAAGCAAGTGAGTTATTTAATAAGATAAAACAGATCATTAAAAATGTTTGCCCTGCCATCTGTGCATATCTGTGTCCTGCAGGCTTCTTGCACCTCGGAGGTCTCAGAACTGCTCTCTATAATTTTATCTTTGCCAAGAAGTACGGAGGCAAGGTCATCCTGCGACTTGAGGACACTGATCAGAGCAGGCTGGTGCCTGGAGCGGCAGAGTCCATTGAAGACATGCTGGAGTGGGCTGGTATGAGGCAGGAGCTTAATACCTGGCTAGAAATCTTGCATTTAAGTGGGATGATTCTTGATCTAAAGGAATCTGTGATACTAGGTTAATGGATTAGTGAACCTAAGGAATTTTACAAGTCACTGCAGTGCAATGTCCTCATCCACATTACAGGAATCCCTCCTGATGAGAGTCCTCGTCGAGGCGGGCCTCTGGGACCGTACCTGCAGTCTCAGAGATTAGCTCTCTACAAACAAACAGCCCAGCAGCTTGTTGAGAGCGGTCACGCTTACCACTGTTTCTGCAGCTCTCAGAGACTGGACCTGCTCAAAAAGGAGGCTTTAAGGTCTGGGCAGACTCCGAGGTAACAGACTGCTTTGTTGTTTCCTCCAAATCCCTTCAGATTTCGTAGCGTCTGCTGTTGGAATCGGTGTCCTGATTGTGTCTCTTTGTGCTTTCCAGGTATGACAACAGGTGCCGTCACCTGCAGGCCCAGCAGGTCCAGGACAAGCTGGCTCAGGGAGCGCCTCATGTCATCAGATTTCGTCTGGAGGAGGGCGTTGAGCCTTTTCAGGATCTGGTCTTTGGTTCGAATCGACACGAGGTGGCACAGGTTGGATTTGTAGGGATGCCCCATTCAAAGATGTTGCAGAGACTCACAACTCCAGAAGCTCTTTTCTAATGTATTATAAGCAATGGATTGACTTTTCTCCCTTGAAAAAAACAAACCTACTGTCATCATTTTCCAGGTGGAAGGAGACCCTGTGGTGATTAAAGCAGATAGTTTCCCCACGTATCACCTAGCTAACATAGTAGACGACCATCACATGAAGATCAGTCATGTTCTGCGAGGGTCCGAGTGGCTCATCTCAACCTCCAAGCATCTCCTCATGTACAAAGCACTCGGATGGCAGCCACCCACCTTCGGACATCTGCCGCTGCTAATGAACAAAGACGGCAGCAAACTGTCCAAGAGGCAGGGGGACATTTTCATCCAGAGCTACCAGAGGGATGGCGTCCTGCCCGAAGCGCTGCTGGACATCACAACCAACTGCGGATCAGGTTTCACCAGTAAGTAATGGAGAGATAATTTAAATGAAAAGATTGTAATTGGAAATTTGTGCTAACTATTGTGTTGCTTGTAGCCAATCGGATGGGCCGGACTATCGATGAACTGATTTCAGAGTTTAACCCTTCAAAGATCACAACTCATTCGGCTTTATTAGACCTGGAAAAACTACCAGAGTTTAACAGGTGAGTTGAAACTTTAGCTTCCAGCATTAGTTTAACATCTATGTATATTTCATACAACCTACAAGAAGGTCCAATCCTTCACAAAGTGCCATTCTTAATTCATCCCCTGGTTTTTTAGTACAATTAACATATAGAGCACAACACAGATCAGAACTGAGTTGCTGCAGTGAAAACTGAATCTAATCCAAGCTGTAAGGGGAGAGTTTGTTTACACGTTCACACTGACCCTTGTGGACAAAGATTTAACAACCCAGGGTGAGTCTGAGGAGATTTGCTGTTGTAAAAGATATTTCCGATTTCTCTCTTTAAAAAGACACTTCAGGTTATTTATAACCCGCTGAACTAAGATGAGTTTGATTCCTCTGATGTAATATCTAAAAGAAAAAGCTTTCGCAAAAGTCAAATGTGAAATTATCATACACAATTTGTTTATTTAATCTTTCTTCAGTGAGAACATCGCTATAATAGAAACCAGTAGAGATAACACTCCTCACTTCAATCAGACGATAAAGTTTATTAATCGTTATTAATAAATTCAGTAGTTTAGCTTGTAATTCTTCGTTGGTAAACGAGGTGATCCCTGGCGTTTTGGTTGAAAGCAGGTAGTGGAGGGCAGAGAACACAAAGATAACCTCTGTTTCAATCCTACAAGACAGAATTATTTGCAGTCTCCTCTAGAGAAATGCCTCCATGTACAAAATTACATCCTACAGATAATCTCATTAATGTACATGGACAGTCTGTTTCAGTTGTATAGCACAGCTCAGCAACAAGGCGATTCAAAGTGCATTATGGGAAACAAACATGCTGCAACAACAAGAAATGAGAAGAAAAGATAAAAAAGGCTTTTGTAAAATAATAAAACAGACTAATCCATTTGTGAATTGGAGCTTGTTAAACTGGTTACTATTGACCACAAAGTCTGAAAATAAATATTCTTTATCGCTCTGTGACGGTCTCAGAATCCACCTGCAGCGGCGGATAGAAGATGAAGAACAGTGTCGTCCATTGATAAAAGACCTACAGAGAGAAATTCAGGAGGTCTACTTGGCAGATATTCAGGACAAAGAAGTGCTGCATGAAGACTACATCAGACGAGTACTGCTACTGCGAAAGGTATTTCATGCTTTAACTACACTTTGTAACATGTGGCCAAAAAAAAGGGGAGGATTTAATATAGTGGCCATTGAAGCAAGGGGAGGTTAAAATCTAGAAATTGTGATCAATAAAAATGGTTTCCTGTCTTTGGATTGTTTGGTTCTCAGAAGAAGACACAACCTAGATGAAACATGAGCCAGTTCACAAAGAGTAAGCAATACAATCCTTAGAAAGCATTTAAAACTCATTTTACTATACGTTTACATTTCGTTTTGTCACTTGACATCTATTTTTTTCATTATTTTTTTTACAATTGATATTTCTAGATGTCAGAAAGATATTTTTTCTAGTTATTTTATTTTTACAGCATCAGTTCTCACAAATCTTAATTTCTTTTTTGTTAAGATTTCTTTGTAAAAAAATAAACACCTACTGTGGTTATATGAAGTCATAAAACTTTTTTACATACATTGTTAACATATAGCATTGTTTTCTTTATGCATTTTTAGTTTTGCATGAATTATTTTGAGTTTCTTAACACATAGCTTCGATTACAGTATAGAACAGGTAAGTACATTTTTATTTTGATTCAATGGAAACAGTAAAGCTTCTAGATATTTTAGATAAATTGCACATAAACTCAAATAGCATTTTTTTTGTGGTATTGTTTATAATTTTTGGTCATAAGTCATGAAAATCCAAAACACTATATGTCAAATGAATGTTCATTACTATCAAATGTTTTTCTGTCTTAATTTGAACATGTAATGATCACAATTTAATGACCTATTTGAATTAAGAAAAATGTTTTGAGTTCAGAAATGTCTGATAAAACAATTAACCTTTAAATATTTAAATTAAATTGAAACACAACCTATGTATTATGATTTGAACTATACTAACAATTGTTTGCCTTTATATACAATCCTTTGTTTTCGTTGTTGATCCCGTCAGTGCTTTATTGTTAAGTGCTTCGTGTTTTGATGAGAAGCTTCAAACATTTGAGGTTATGAAAGTAGCTGCATTGCAGTTTTTAAACTCAGGTTGACTAAATATGTGGGAAACATTGTTGAATGGTATGTCTGAGTCTCACTTTGGAGTCACATTGACTGATTTATGTTGTTCAACAGTATCATCTGACAGCAAAAGGAAATGCTGGTTGGGTGTTGTGGCTCGAGGAAAGTTCAAACCTTTGAGATGTAGTTCCTAAATCTTTTACTTTATGTACTTTTTTGTTTTTTTTACTGACTATTTGAACCTACCATGAACCTCAAGTGGCTTGTCTTCTAGTAATAGTGAAACTTTACCCTTCCCTCTTCTGCAGGGACACGTATCTTCCCTGAAAGAGCTGGTGAGCCCTCTTTACTCCTACCTGTGGGTGCGTCCTTCTTTCTCCAGCCAGCAGGTGGCGGCGCTCACAGGAGAGGCAGAGTTCGTTGCTTCTTCAGTGTTGAAGTGTGTAGAGTTCACCCCCTCAGACTTTCCACTTTTGCAGCGTTTGAGCAGTGCAGTGAACCGTCCTGCCCGTGTGTTCAGGTTGATAAAGGAGCGAGGGGATGATCTGTCAGTGGATGGACTCAGTAAAGACCTGAAGACTGTGGCCAAGCAGGCCAGAACCACCAAGTACAAAGACGTGATGAAGCTGCTGCGACTGGCTCTGAGCGGTCTGCAGGTACACAAACGCACCATGTCTCATCTTGCATTGAAGCTGCAGGGTTTCCCTCTTGAAACCTGTTGAGCAGAAGTGAATGATGAACTGCAGGCTGAGCTTCAGCATAGAAAACCCGAAATATCTCAGGCTCTCGTTCCACTAAATACCTACAGCTTTGGTTAGCTGTGTGGGGTGAATGATATTTGTGTGTCTGATGAGATTTGTAAATGCATAGATTCCTGTGTGGTCTGTGCAATATGCATTTGGTTAACATCAATAATAAGGTGTACATACCTACAGGGACCTGCAAATGTTTCTGTCTTCTCCTCCTCAGACTCTTTACAAGAGGAGATTTCGCTGTCTTGTAAAACACAGTATTGTGCAATACTCCAGTTTTATATGTACTTCCACTATTACTTTTGGAATTACTTTTTCTTCTATTAACAAAAGTAAATACAAGTTCACAAACACATGGACTGCTTAAAAGTGCAAAAGCTCATAAATGTCTTTAATCCTCTGGCTGGTGGTTAGTTGAAATAACATGGAAGAAACAACACAATAGAACACACACAGTAAAAATCTTAACATTCAAAGTGTCTCTAATCTGAAAACTGCTTGAATAACATCTAAAACATACAGACTTTGTGAGGCTGTTCTACACATTCCATTTGCACGTGAATCATTCATCATTGTGAAAAGATTGAACCTCCTCTACACTGCGGTGGTTAAAGTAAAGCCGTGGTTGAGGGTGCACATGATAAAGTTGCAACGAAACTGAGGTTTCATTTTGTCTGTCAGAGGTTCAGCAGTTTCATGTCTAATGCGGTCATAATACAGCAAAACGCCCATGCAGTGCATGTGGAGAGTGCTGAGAGAGTTTTGGCCTGATGATCTTTGGAGCGGGTTAATAATAGCAGAAGTCATGTAGTCTGACCTTCATTAATTCACTGGAAGCTGCATCTGATGCAAACATCTGCAGCAAATTCTACTTCAACTTTCATTTCTGTGATGGTCAGATTTTATTTTTGGTCTGTCAGTTTCTATATCTCTGCAGACAAACTCATCCAAAACCACTTTTATGACTCAAAACTTTGTGGCTTTACTTTTTTTGAAAGACTGCCAGCTGGATCTCCGCAGTGACGTTGGTCAGGGGCTGAGTTTCTTAAACAAACAGGCTTACAAGTAGTGTTCTACTTAGCTGTCAGAGCTCGGTGATAGAGTACAGAGTGAAACATGAAGTAAATGTTTCCCCGTGTTTGCTCAGTCAAGCTCCGATTATTTGTCATTCTGAGCGGGTTTGCAAAGCTGTTGTTTTGTTTATATCAAACTCATCACTTGCACTAAAAGTATAGTCACTAAGTATTATCATCAGAACATTTTGAGGAAATTACTGTAACTTGCAGTCATTTAAAAAAAAAAATCTTGCTCACTTTCATTTCTCCAATTATGCAAAGGACACCTCAGCGCTTTGACATTTTTCACTGCGGTTAACAGAAAAATCACACATCTCAGACGGAAAAATGTCCAGTCTGGCTTTCATATAGTGATTTGTCATAGCTAACTAATGGTTTCATATTGTTATAGCTCACTGGTAATTTATTTGATCACATTGCCTTTCTCTTTTACCTAAACTTCAACTTTTTCTTTCAATTTAAGTAATTATTTATTAGAATTTATCTCTTTAATACAGACCCCTTAAAGGGACATGTTTGTGTATTTATATATTTTTACCAGGACATATTTGTCTATTATATTTTTAGCACTGCATATAAATTGAGATGAGATAAGGTTTTAAAAGAAATTCAGTTATCGCAGTGGCTCCACGTCGCACAAAATGTATGAAAGTAACAAAATTCAAAGAAGAGATAGAGGAAAAGCGATGAAATGACCATAAAACAAATTCATATTAAGTAAAATTGTTTAGCATTGTCAAATATATCTTCAGTTCTCACTCATTCATTGAAACGTTAACAAGAATATTACACAGTTTACATTTACTGTCTTAAAAGTGCGTGATAAATAAAGATTTATGTCATTGTTAGTGGTGAGAATTCACAGGTCACGTGGTGACTGAGACACCACAGTGACTAAGACACCAGTGACAGACTCACACTCTGCACAGGAATAGAAAGAGAGGAACCTAATTCAGATTACTTTTTCCCAGGGATTACCATCTGTTTTGATTGTGACCATTCGTCCTGTTTCTGCCTGACCTGCAGCAGGGGCCCAGCGTGGCAGAGATGATGGCGTCTCTGGGGCCTGCGGAGATCAGTCGACGGCTCCAGAAGCTTCTGCTGCTTCCAGATACGAGCTGATGAGGAAAACGGCCTCAAGTTCAGCTCACCAGCTTCGAGGAACCTGAACACAACTGCTGTTGTTGGACTAACCGAGAATCACATATTGGATCATATGTAACACTTCAATTATTTATATAAAGACTTTTCAACTCATTTGATAATCATGATCCCATAATTTTATTTCTCAACAAAACAGGACTTTAAAGGACCATCTGACAACATGCAGCCACCTGATGGAAAGTACCTTTTTTATGCCTTGTAGCCTTGTTTGTATGTTCAGTTACACTGTAAACAGGTTAAAGAGGAAATATTCCCTCCCTCGGTTACTAAAACCGATGGAAAAACAACAGTGCTGACTGATGTGGAGAATTTAAAAAAAAGGAAATAAAGTTGAATTATCTGCCTCTTCTCATTCACATATACTCAACCACTGCAAACAAGTAGTATATCAGTAGCTTTATTGCACTTCCATAAATAAAAAATACCTTTACTGCATTTCTAGTGACATTTATATCATCAAGGAGGACAGGCTTTTGCTATATTTGTGATTGACCAAAGCAACATCAGAAGCCTTGAAAAAAAATGTGTCTAGTTCATACTGTGAAATGAATCAACAATACTATTGGTCTTCTGAATAGGATTAGAACAGTTCTTGCAATGACTTTACTGTCCATTAGTTTTTCACTACAAAACGGGTGAAAAATAAACAATTCTCTATTGTGCCTGCTGTGTGCTTTGGCCTACTGCACAGGAAACTGCAGACCTCATGTTTGAAGATTCCTTTATGAACAAAAACATCTAGGTTCCGTCTTTCTTTGACTTTATGCATTTTATATTGTGTGCCTACTATTTTTCTTTCTACTTTATATAACTGCATAATGTTTTCAACAAATTTCTGAAAATTGAAGGAACCAACACACTGGAATGTTACACTGGAATTGCAGTATTTGAATATTTTAGGTTGACAGAAGCAACATATTACAAATGAGTAAATCACATCGAAGTAAACTTGAGTATTTACACATGTAGGAATAAAAATATAACATCTGGTACTTTGTACTTCACAGTGGTGTGAATAGTAGTTTTCCACTGGAACATCCCCAGTTCAGACTTTGAAGGGCTTTTTGTTTGGCATTTACATGTTCTCCCTGTGCATGTGTGAGTTTTCTGTTTATTTCCACAGTTGATAAACATCTGTGTTGGGTTTAGATTAATTTCTCATAGGTATGCGAGACTGTAAAAGAAGAATGTTGGAGAATTGCAAGAACTGTTCTCATGCTTTTGAAACTATGTCGGCATAGTAGAGTGAAAAGCACATGCTGTTCTGTAATGTGGTAAAGCATTAACGTGGCATGTCATATTATTACCATACAAACCTCTAAAATGAGAGATTCTGGTGCTATGTCCAGCATTACTTCAGCAGTGCTCACTAGCACTGTCTTGTTGGAGGAGACATGTTTGCCAAGCTCGGTGTGAAGTTTCACTACCTTCACAGATATCAGCAGCTCGCTCACATTGCAGCATATAACGATGCCTTTCATACCTCAGACCAGTGTCATGTTCTGCTCTGGTGTGGTCGTAGTTGACCTTTGGAGAGTACAATAATAGTTACAGTGACATTAAAGGGGAATAAACACATGCTACAGCTCGTGTCCAAATACACAGTTTGCTTTGATTACTGCTTCGCACACTCTTGGCATTCTCTCGATGAGTTTCAAGAGGTAGTCACCTGAAATGGTCTTCCAACAGTCTTGAAGGAGTTCCCAGAGATGCTTAGCACTTGTTGGCCCTTTTGCCTTCACTCTGCGGTCCAGCTCACCCCAAACCATCTCGATTGGGTTCAGGTCCGGTGACTGTGGAGGCCAGGTCATCTGGCGCAGCACCCCATCACTCTCCTTCTTGGTCAAATAGCCCTTACACAGCCTGAAGGTGTGTTTGGGGTCATTGTCCTGTTGAAAAATAAATGATGGTCCAACGAAACGCAAACCGGATGGACTAGCATGCCGCTGTAAGATGCTGTGGTAGCCATCAGTATGCCTTCAATTTTGAATAAATCCCCAACAGTGTCACCAGCAAAGCACCCCCACACCATCACACCTCCTCCTCCATGCTTCACGGTGGGAACCAGGCATGTAGAGTCCATCGTTCATCTTTTCTGCGTCGCACAAAGACATGGTGGTTGGAACCAAAGATGGTGGTTGAACTCATCAGACCAAAGCACAGATTTCCACTGGTCTAATGTCCATTCCTTCTGTTCTTTAGCCCAAACAAGTCTCTTCTGCTTGTTGCCTGTCCTTAGCAGTGGTTTCCTAGCAGCTATTCTACCATGAAGGCCTGATTCACACAGTCTCCTCTTAACAGTTGTTCTAGAGATGTTTCTGCCGCTAGAACTCTGTGTG
>OMNM01065376.1:24571-35968 GCA_900302745.1 Parablennius parvicornis | reverse complement strand
CTTAGCACTTGCTGGCCCTTTTGCCTTCACTCTGCGGTCCAGCTCACCCCAAACCATCTCGATTGGGTTCAGGTCCGGTGACTGTGGAGGCCAGGTCATCTGGCGCAGCACCCCATCACTCTCCTTCTTGGTCAAATAGCCCTTACACAGCCTGGAGGTGTGTTTGGGGTCATTGTCCTGTTGAAAAATAAATGATGGTCCAACTAAACGCAAACCGGATGGAATAGCATGCCGCTGCAAGATGCTGTGGTAGCCATGCTGGTTCAGTATGCCTTCAATTTTGAATAGAGTGTATTTTATGGTCAATCGACTTCAATTCCAAGAACCGACACTTGAGGGCACTGTATACATGCCGGCCCACACCTTAAAGGGCTCTTCGACCAATCAGAGAGCTCTTTCTCCCAAGCGAACCAATCAGTGCAGTGTGGGGGCGGGATTTACTCGGAAACTTCTTCCTGCTTTGCAATGCTGCTTAATGGAGGCGAAAGTCTCCAGAAGTCTGACAACGCCTGAACTAACAACGTGTTTTAAAAAAAAAAAAAAGACAACAATAGTTTCTTCTTCTTTGAGTGACTGTTGAGAAGAAAGGCGGCACCGCGATGGGATTACTGACCATCCTAAAGAAGATGAAGCAGAAGGAGCGGGAGATGAGGCTGCTGATGTTGTATCCTTTCTTGTGCTAGTTTGCTAAATCAGCTGGAAAATAAGTCCGGTTTGTGTAATTACATTATTATCACGTCTCAGAAGCAACAGACATTTCACATTTTACCGTACAGAGTTAGATGAATGTGTAAAATAACCACCGTGTGTTCGATCGGTTTAATCTGTGCTACATGATGCTGATAGTTAGCATTTTAGCATCTTTAGTCCACTCGTGCTGGAGAGATGCTCTGCAGCATATATCTCCTTTTGTGTTGTTGTTGTTTTGACGTGGTGCCTTCAGAGGTCTGGATAATGCCGGGAAGACCACCATCCTGAAGAGGTTCACTGGAGAAGACGTGGACACAATCTCTCCTACACTGGGATTCAACATCAAGACACTGGAGCATCAAGGGTACCGCCCTATTTCTATACAACACACCCTGTTTAATTTCTATACAACACACCCTGTTTAATTTCTATACAACACACCCTGTTTAATCAACTGATCACTGCTTCAAATCATCAATGAAGGAACACACACACAATAAAGGAGGTCCATGTTACTGATGACAATACACTTGAAAATTTAACTACTAATAACTTGCAAATGGTGTTTTCTGATGTTCTGATACATATTCTGCAACAATTATTTGATCTTGACGCATTATCAAATTGTTATATTAACATTAGTCAACGTAAACTAAAAGTCTGTCCTAATAAACAAGACAATCACACTCACATATCTGATAGTTTCATTGCACAGAATCTGCACATTCCTGAGTTTTTCCTCACTATACCTCATAATGTACATTTTCTCTCACACTCGTCACTTCTCCAGGTTTAAACTGAATATTTGGGATGTGGGTGGCCAGAAGTCGCTTCGGTCCTATTGGAGGAACTACTTTGAGAGCACAGACGGACTGGTGTGGGTGGTGGATAGTGCAGACAGACTCAGGCTGGAGGACTGCCGACAGGAGCTGAGCACACTGCTGCTTGAGGAGGTAAACAAACATCAAACTGGCATTTGGCATCATCAGAGCCTTTCCTGATTCAACCCTGAGAACTGATGTATTATCAAAAAAAATCTGGAGCACATATTTGATTCTTGTTCCCATGTGCAGAGGTTGGCCGGCGCAACGCTGCTGGTTTATGCCAACAAACAGGATTTACCTGGAGCTTTGTCTAAAGAAGCAATACGAGAGGTGAGCTGTGTTTTCACTTTGCAGTTTGAGGAGAGAGATTTCAGGTTTTTTATCGTTTCATCTTGCGTGTCCCTGCAGGCGCTGGCTCTGGACGAGATCAAAACTCATCACTGGTGCATCCTTGATTGCAGCGCATTGACAGGGCAGAACCTGCTAGCTGGAATGGACTGGTTATTAGAAGACATTAGTGCAAGGATCTTCACCATGGACTGATTGTGAACGCTTGTCCCTGACACCCAGCGCTTCTCCAGAATGTTAGACTGAAGTTTAAAAGGTAGTTGGGTCAGCGTGTTGACTCTTATGACTTTTATATGTTCATTATTAAATTTGATTTGAGCATTTGGCAGCATTGTGGTGCTGTGTTGAGCACTCATAACACTTAAAGACCCAGGTTTGATTCTGGATGGAGACACTTGCATGTTGTCACTACACCCACTTCCTTCTCACTCAGAACATGCATGTCCAGATGAGACAGTAGTGCTCGGAAGCTTATGCAGGCAGATCCTGCATACAAGGATGTTTATAGTTGTGGCAAGTATTTGCACTCATATTTTATTGTTAAAATCCCATCACACTCTGACGACATTTCACATGCACACATCCACTTGAGGTATACCCTGAATGTCACAATGGCTCAGCCAGAATGCTCAGGACTGTACAAGAATGTGATCTCGCCCTGCAGCCATAAACCCAAATCAACATGTGATCCAGACATTCAAGACCTCTCAGGGAGGAATTGCATGCATTACTTCCAAAAGACTCTACTGTAGTCAGATTTCACAAAAATATATATGCCCATGTCATTCAGAAGAATGGGGATGAAAATAGGAAAAAAAGATTCATGCTGGCAGTCTAGACAGCAACAAGTACAATGCCAGTAATGGCAGTCCCCACAATTTACCATCCTACAGAAAAATAAATAAAATGTGCTAGCCAGGATGCGATTCAACACATTTTAGTTCTACGTTGCTTCTCATGTCTTTACCGGTGCCGTCAAAAACATGTTAATCGGATTATAAACACTGACCATTAAAATTTTATGTAATAACAGTTAGATGTGAGTTTATGAGCACAGCAGAATATTTCACTTTAAAGCTGCAGGAAATATTTGCCTATTATTGAAACTTCATTTCTACAAATACTCAAAGTTGTGGACCTGCATTCTCACAAAACCCACTCATGTTGCATGTTTGTTTTGCCAATCTTGAAGAGCAACAGCACTCACAGTGCTAAAGACTTGTTTAGTCTTATTTTGAGCACTATTCCATTCACCAGCCAGTTCCAGAAGCTTAGTGCAGATGAGCTGGACGAAGTATTTACACGTTTAATGGTGCTTCAGGCCTTTTTTTGCCTCTGATGCAAAGTTATTCACCAAATCATACTTTAACCTACTGGTTGGGATCCCATAAAAATATGGAGAACAGAATTCCACTTCTGCAGTTTACTGGATTCCATTCACCCAAAACTCATTTACTTCTCAAATGAAAGCACAGGGAGTGAAAACAGGAAAACTTTTATTTTCGAAAAATGCGTTTGGTAACATTTCTCCAATGAAGTCCAGTTCTGTGACCTGAAAGTGAAAAAAAAAAAAATGTAAGGCTTCATAAAGAGCAGTACTTCATTATTGTGAGCTTTTAAAAACAGTCTATTCAGAGGGGTACCAATCAGTCATTAATTATCAGACTGGGGCGGTAATAGAAACTCATCACTTGAAAAGTTAACTTTAGGCTCGAGTGAACTGAAGCTTTTTATACTCACCAAACAAACAACTTGGCACGAAGACTTCAAACTACCAGAACCTGGAAACAAAAAGATTTTATTACTATTAGATGTATTTTGCCCATTATTCTGGGAGGAGTCAGTTACATGCTATGGCAGCATGAACAACTGGTCAGGCTTATGGAAGACAAACTATTTGTCGGACAAACAAGCTCAGAACATGCAATAAAAACTTAATTTCTTAGTTAATCAAATAGTCTAGATCAGAGGGGTACCAATCAGTCACGAATCTTCAGACTGGGGCGGTAATAAACACTCATCACATCAGACCAAGTTTACACAGTTTAACCACAATGCTCACCAGAGGGAAACCAGCACAGCGACAAGCGGCCAGACCTTAAATCACAAGAAAGAAAAAAAAATGTCTGTTTTTGGGATGAACAAGAGATCAGGTTGTACATCTGAGATGTGTTCAGATCATTTTCTCAGTCAAATGAGCAGCTGACTTCTCCACCCATCAGATGATCAGCAGGTCACTTTACACCTGAACTGGGGGGGAGGGGATGTTCAGGGTCCTCAGTGCCATACTGAATCTACAGGAGGAGAGGCCAGCGGCATAGATGCCGGGCAGCAGACATCTGGACTGTACGATGACAAGTTCATCATTTCACAATCCCACAGACCTCTCACAACAGTCTCTGCGAGCGTACCTGCAGCGTCGACTGCGACTCCATTGCGACCACCCTCAACGCCTGCAATAGGAGAGCCACATTAGAGTCGAAGGGGTTCAAGTAATATTATTCAGGAGAGACTCGTAGGATCAGAGGGGATACCAATCAGTCATAATTCATCAGACTGGGGCGGTAAAAAGAAAGTCATCACGTCTTGGAACAACAACTGCAGCAGTGAAAACAAGCTCACCTCATGTGCAACAACAGCTCCCACGCCGCCTCCCCGGTTCCCTCATGTGGACCTAACAAGACATTTAGCAATTAGGACAAAGTCACTTCTAGTCAGAAGATCTAAACTCTGGTCAACTCCATTGCTCTCATTCCCTCTCAGACTGTTGGTAACCCCAACAAATCGTCACCTTATTGCCAAGGCAACACCAGTGGGTTCACCTTTTCAGGTCTGGCGTTGACGCAAGGCGTAAGACGCGTGCAGGAGTCATCATAAAGGAAACAAGACTAACCCCCCAAAAGCTTCATCATAGTGCTCACATACCTTGGTGAACAGCAGAATTGAAAAGAGCCAAACATCTCATGCAAGCTGGAACCTAAAACAGAAAAAAGGTCATCAGGCTTTTGCACAACAGTCAGACTTGACAAGTTCTAACTGTGACCGACATCAGATATTAAAAGTTTCTCAACAGGTGTTCAGACGAACGAGATTCCAGATGTATCTCATCATAATCAGCTGATTTATGAATATGAACCGACTGAAGAGGCAAGTCTTACCGTCACTGGACGTCTCCACTGAGTCACGAAGGGAGACTCAAACGCCTGAAAGAAATTAAAGGCTCAGATCAGCCACAGCCGAGTCAAAACTTCTAGCGGAAGTATAAAAAGTTGCTCAGTTGTTCGTGTCGTTTCACAGCGGTTCAAAGTGAGCTAAGTTCATAATCATTGCAACAGCACAACACAAACGTGATAAAACAGATTCTGACAAACTCACCATGAGGATTTGAGACACGGGTTCCCACTTATACGTTTGGTCACAAGCGACTGCAAAAGATGAGTCAGAAAATCAACTGGGGGGAAGAAATCCCGTCACATACATTTTATGTTGGCGTTTGGACACGTTTGATCAGGGCTTTGGTGACAAACTGCCATGTGACATTAGTCGTCCAGCTGTTAAAATGGGTGCTAACCCATGTCATCCTTTCAAACAGTCAGAATTGACAAATTTAAGATTCAAATTGAAAACGTATATCCAAAATACTTCAGATCATTACTGCATTTATTACCTGCTGATAAGCTGCACCACTTCCTCTTGAAACTTCAAAGTCAAGCCTCGATCTAACACAAGAAAAGAAAAAACCAAGTCAAAATTTATGTGCAAGAATTACACTTTTCCACCTAATCTGTGGGTTATCAGATTAAAGTGTGACATCACTTTACTCAGGCATATGCTTGTCATTAAATGTGTTCATCACTTTAAACCCCAAACTGATCGGGTCTTTACATAAGTGTCTAACTCACCGACATGCTGCTGCTGGGAACATGATCGAGTGGCCCTCAAAAGTCAACCTACAAGAAAAGGTTTGTGTTTAGAGTCACATTTTAAATGATTCAGAAACTGCACCATTTTGTGGTTCAGGCTGGTCAGATTTAATGTAGCATCACTAATATCAGGTATATGCTTGTCTACTGTTTATCATCACGTACAGCCAACTTATTCTTGATATAGGAATACAAAGGGTTGCTCACCTTCAGGAAAATTTCAAATTCCTATTCAGGTCCTTCCACCATCTACAAGATGGATCAAAGTCACAATTAAAATCTGGGATTTTAGCAAACAAAACTTCACGTGTACAGGCGAGCCACTCAGAATCTGATGAAGACGTTTTCTTCAAAGACTGATTCGGTAAGAGAGAGTTCAGATTCATCACTGCAGCACAGTGAAGTGCACAACTTGATTATATTCACCTCATGGAGGACGCCTCGCCACACCTGGAAGCACAAGGGAGAAATCCACAGTTGTAAGGTCATCGTGTCAAATGTGAGCTGTTAAAATTAACTCTGGCTACTCAGATTAGTGTTTAAGTGTCTTCAATTAGTTCAGTGAGAGAGTTCAATGTGAACATCATAGTAGCAGGAACAGTCAAGTATTAATGTGGATAAATTGTACCTTTGCACGTGTCCAGCTTTGAGTCTTTCTCCATCTGCAAAGGGAATGTAAAAAAAAAAAAACCCACGTGGTTAGTGACTGACCACGTGACTGCAGGGTGCAACATGACTGAACCAGAATTTGAGATTATAATGGCGTAAAAGCGTCTCATATCAGATATAAAAAAGGTGCAATCACAGTCATTCAGTACAGGTCTGTGAGTTTATCATCATCTAGAGACGCTGATGGAAGACGCGCGCAAAAAGTGGGGCGGCCATTTCCCAGAGCATAAAACTCAAGACTTTGGCAACAAAACGACAAAATAACCTACAAAACACGCTGATAACATGATTATGTTTGAGACTCGAAAGCTTAACTGATGAAATAAGTATGGTATTTAAGCGGATGGTTGAGGATTGAGGTGCAGGTAGGTCTTGGCTAAACCGAACGCAACCTGCAAAAAAATGACGACCGCAAACAAAACCAGCTATTACAAGTTAAAAGGTTATGATTCAGGTGCTGATTGCAGCTGAAATTTTAGTACAACGTGGTAGAAACCATTGCTAAAAGTAGAACGAATGAAAAAAATAAAGCACATGTGTGTCTTCTTACCTTCAGATACGAGGAGGAAGTGGAAGAAGGAAGTGGTGCGTCTGGGTTTTATGTCCCCATAACGACTCCTCCTACGGGGCTGGCCCACCGGAACAGATCCTCTCTCCCATGTTTAGAAATTAAATTTAATAAATATATGCCTCATTGAGTAATATTGTGCAAATGATAAAGCACTCCAATTTGAGAATTTCGCCGTAAAAAGATTTTATTTTCGTGATAACACGTTGCAGATACTTTCTGATCCTCTCCACGAGGTGGCAGCAGAGATACCGGACTGGAAAGTTTAGACAACCGGCCAGACCAGCTTCCATTGAATGGAAGAGTGACAACGGTCATTTCCTTATCCACGTATTATAACTTCTGCTTTTAATATATGATATTGATTATTTCACAAACAATAGGTGGCCATGTTTAATTTTACATGATGTTATATATTTTCACTCATGCGGAAATATTGCAGAATAGAATCACTACTTTTACACGGAGTAAAATAAAATACATCCAAATGTACTGAGTATTAAAAATCAATTCTTAAAAACTAATCAAAATATTGACAACTTCTTAACATTTAATATCATTTTCAATACCTGGCATTTGATTTTAGTTGCTTGTCTGAAATATCTATAATTAAAACACATTTAACATACTCCCAATAAAGGTCCTACAACTTTACATTAGGATAGATATAAAATCAGAATTATCTTTGCTACAAGAATAAGTATACAGGTAGCGGGTCAAATACTAAAAATTTATTCATGTTCACCAATGACATGAAAGAACATGAGTATTTATAATTCTTTGCAATGTATAAGCCTATTATGGGGTATTAATACAAGGTAGGAATAACAGATAATAAAAACACTATTTATTTAAGTTGTCTCAATCTTACTCGATGTTTTAATCTTGACCCAGCCATACACACTGATGTACATCATTACTTTTTGTGCGATTATCAGCTACCTACAACATTTCAAAACACTGCATGATGACTTCAGTTTGTTCTGGTAGAATGAAAGTTAAAGTTGTGTGACCCTATTTTTTTAAGGCTTGTTGCTATGTAAGAGAGAGTACTGATAGAAAAAGTAATTTCAAACAGTCCAAGCCATCTTTAGAGCTGAGAAGGAACATAGTACAATTACAAATATGTATTTAATGAGCACTTTTAGGTAACAGTACTTTCATTTTTGGCTTATTTAACTTTATTTCACATGTTTAGTGGTTACTTCCAACTCTCCAGTTAGTGCCCATGCAGGCTTTTTCATTTGGAATTTATAATAAACAAATACCTATTTCACTCGTTACAAAGTACCTGTGAACGTTTGCCAGTCATACAAAGACATTTTTTTCTCCAAATGTCCTTTCTGAGATATTTCAGATAAAAGAATGTGTTAGATGGACAATCTGAATCCGTAATGACCCTGGTTCATAGCTGGTGTTTATGCATTTACCATAGTGTTCACTGGAAGGAAAAAAAAAAAGATTTACTCCGTTCAAAGTTTCACAATTCTTTGCTCTTTAATGTAAATTAGAAAAAAACAAAAAAACATCAAGGGTCATGCTGGGGTCATAATTTTTTTTAAATAACTTAATAGAAATAATTATAAGATCTGATCCAGTCGCTCCTTCTAAAACACACACACACACACACACACACACACACACACACACACACACGCACACACACACACACACACACACATGGTGAAGATAGTAGTGCTGAAACAAATAAATACTATTTAGTTGTTTCAGCACCATGGACAGCACTACTATCTAGTGATGGCCAATTCAAGCTTCGTGAACCACTTCCTTTATTCTTTGAAGCCACTAGATGGCGCGGTGCCGGGGGCTTTCTGTGCGGACTTTGCATGTTCTCCCTGTGTGTGCGCACGCGCCTGCGTGTATGTGTGTAACACCATTTTACAAGGCAGTATTTGATAATTTTTTAACAATGAGAATCATTTTCACACCCCAAGGACAGGGCTCTAAATAACCTGAGTGTATCCTGTGTGTTCCATGTGACTCTTTTATAGAGCCTCTTCAAATTTGAAACCATCTTGATTCTCAGATCACATCTAGTTTATAACTCTCACAGAAACCACTGGATAGTGGGTTCGATAATAATTATATTCATACAAAAGTTTTAGGCCAGGTTTACACATCGTTTTCAAGTCAAAATGTTAAGCTGTTATTGCAAGTCTGCCAATGAGGGGTTTCTAAAAAACACCCAGGCTCCGTCTCCGTCCAGGTGCTACTGCATAGGAGCACCAAGGCAGTCGTAAGTAGTTCTGCACATGTGTGTGTCGATTGACAATAACAACAATGGCGATCTCCAGGTTGGCATGACTACCCGTCCATATTTTCCTGGTACCTGGTAGTTTTAGTGTTGTCATCATAATAACAATCCAACTTGGTCGTCTGTTAGTAGAAATGCTCGTATGCGTATACTCCCATTTTTATGGTTTATAGCATTTTTTGTTCTGTATGTGTGCATTTTCATGTAAAAAATAAATAAATAAAACAAAACAATAGCATTCAATGCATTTAGTAAGTGAATTTAGTTGTTGTTTCAGCACCATGGACAGCACTACTATCGTCTCAGCCTCAGTTCCTAATAAAAGCAAATAGACACATTGGACCTACATTTTTATTTATGTGGATTTACCATATGTGACGATATCTGCACTGCTATTAACGTGGTTGAATTCCACTTAAGGCCATCGAAGAATATTTATGACAAAAATCTAATTAATAGGCATATATTAAGCTTTTATTAGCACTGGGACCATCCTTTGATTTATTGTATGTAAAACCAATGTGGTTTGACACCAGAGAAAAGCCTGCTGTATGGTGTTTGCATGTTTCCTCCAGGTACTCTTGGCAACATTACACAACAATGTTTTCAAGTGAAAAAGCTAAACTTTGGTAGCGTTTTACATGACAATATATGTCTTTTTACATGACAACAGCGCTTTGAACCACTGAAACTCTGAAGAATGCTGCTACTGTGCATGAGCACCACCGCTGTAGTAACTAGTAGTTCTGCACATGCTCAGTAGATGGACAATAAGAACAAAGTTTCCTCCAGAGTGTCATGACTCTCAGTCCATATTCTCCTGGACTTGGTAGTTTTATAGTCGACAGTCACTGTAATAACAATTCAACAGATAAGTTATTCTTGCGTCTTCAGCAATGAAACTATTAAATTTTCACTCAACAGTGAAACACATCAGACAAATTAGCATCAACCCACCCGAGGCAGTCTCTTCATAAATGTGTTGCATTTGGGAATTTCTCAATTTGGAGCTGGATGTGATGAGATCTTTATCATCTCCCATGTTAATATCTGCAAATTACAGTATTTTTATTGTCCGGACCGATGGACACTCTGTAGATGTAGCTGACAGTCATTATTTAGGTATTCTTGCTCAAACCCTTCTAGTTAATGGTTTACATCCATAATCATGCAGACATGTAATTAAGGATGATTACTCGTCCTGCAAAAATCCATATAAACTGATCCAGTAATCAAACGGAAATTGACTGGTGGCAACTTTGCGTTACTTGGTGTGTGATGAGTCAGCACACTGCTTTTTCATAAAAAGAAAATGTAGGTTATTTTAATTCAATTTATTTACTGCAATCTCTTTCTGACTCACGTTGGTGGCTGACTGTGAAAGGCAATCTCCGGAAAATGTGTTTAACACAAGACAACTGGAGTGTCAGTAATGTTCCGCTGCTCTTCTGATAAAAGCCACAGAACAACTCCAACAAAAGCTCTTTAGAAACGAGAGAGTTTGAATAAAACACGTGTTTTAGAGGGCGGCAGGGTCAGAGCAACAACTGTATGTATAAACGCTCATTTAACAGCCGCCGTTAATGACTGAAGCAGCACTACTTGAAGAAACTAAATCCATTTGCACAAACACAAAACTATATTTTCAACCTATTTGCAGACAGAAACTACATGACAGGTTTACATGTATTTTCTCATATTGATTACAGAGTAATACACATTTGTACTCCACTACCAGAATTGTTAAGAGTCCTGGCTGTTACTCAATTATATCTTTCAGTAGCTGGTGGCTACATGTTTACATCAGCTGATGGCTACATATTTATCTGGTGGCTACATGTTTAGCATTAGCTGGTGGCTACATGTTCAGTGTTAGCTGGTGGCTACATGTTTAGCCGGTAGCTACATGCTTAGCATTAGCTGGTGGTTGCATGCTTAGTGTAAGCTGGTGGCTACATGTTTAGCATTAGCTGGTGGCTACATGTTTAGCCGGTAGCTTCATGTTTAGCTGGTGGCTACATGTTTAGCATTAGCTGGTAGTTACATGGTTAGCATTAGCTGGTGGCTTCATGTTTAGCTGGTGGCTACATGTTTAGCTGG
>OMNM01065376.1:0-17112 GCA_900302745.1 Parablennius parvicornis | reverse complement strand
GGGGGGGGGGGGGGGGGGGTTGAGTTTAAGTAGTTTCCCAATTATTACTTTATATAGTGTCATTTGTGTTTCCCCCCCTTTGTGTCTTTGTTGGTTTTGTTTGGCCACTATATAAGCTCCCTCATGGCTCGATCAGTTTTGTTGTGTTAATACTGCTGTTTGTGAGTTACTTTGAGTTTGTTTTGTTGACCTCTTTTATTATTACACAAATTTAAGTTCTGTTTTTTGGGTAAATAAAACCCCTTTTCCAGAAAAAACCTGTTCTCCTCGTTGTTTCACTACTTGGTCCCTGACAACTTGTCTTGCCATGCAAAATGTCTCTATGAGCTAATCTCAACAGACATTACCCCAAGCATACCTCCCGGTCACCTGGGACTGGGAAACTCCCCCACATCAGAAAATAGTGTGGAATGATGCTCACCAGCAAACTGAACTATCTTGTTGATGTCCTAATCCACCTGTGATGGCTTCGAGGATCCGTTCATTCTTCACGTGGACACATCAGAACAAGGACTGGGAGCAGTCTTATACCAGAAGCAGGAAGAAGACTCAGAGTTATTGGGTACGGCTCACGAACTTTGACACCAGCAGAAAAAAAATACCGATTGCATTGATTGCTTGAGTTTTTAGGGTTCAAATAGGCTGTTCAGGAACAATTTGTTTTATCCTCCCTCTGTAACAGTCTACAGTGATAACAACCCTGATACTTACCGTATGTCTTGAGCACAGCTAAACTGAACGCAGCCGGACATCTCTGGGTATCTGAGCTTGCAGACTTCAGTATAACACTGAAGTATCGTACAGGAAAAAGAAACAGAGATGCAGATTTCCTGTATCATAAACCTGTGAGTATGAACTCTTATGTGAGCAAGTGTACAGAGCGTAAACCCTTCAAGTGTTAATGCTACATTCTGTGCGGTTCAAATACAAAACCAGCAGGAGGTGGATTGGGTCTCAGCCATTACCTAGAACCACAATGTACAGGAGATAGCTGCACAATAATCAGCCGGTTACTACAAGCTCAGTTGCAAGATCCACCCATGTCAGATACTCCAGTTAAAAACATCTGGGGGAAAACCTGACAGGAGAGTTATAAACATGGACACAACAAAAACCAAACAACTGCTACATGAATAGAAAAGACTGCACATTTCTCAAGATGGTCCGTTGAAATGAAAAACAGCAACAAGTACTCAAGTTGCGCTTTCAGAAAGGTACAGAGAGCTGGTGATTAAGTGCCTTCATTGTGAGATGGGACATTTAGGGGTAGAACGTCTTTTACATCTGGCTAGGCAGAGTTTTATTGGCCTAGGATGCAAATAGATATAAAGTTTTTCATAACAGAAGAATGTATGTAAATGCAACATCCAGAATAAACCTTCAGTGCAGAGCAGAGCACCAATGTATCACGTGCCTGCAACAGCACCATTCGAAATGCCCTCTAGACTACCTTCATCTTGAAAAAAGCAGGGGACGGTATGAGTATTTTTTAGTGACAAATTCACTAATTTTGAACAAGCCTAACCCAACCTGCAACAAACCAGGCAAAGCAGCATCTGACCAAATCTTTATTGATTTCTCTCTTAAATTCGGTTTCCCTGCTATAATTTGTCACAATAAAGTCAAAGAGTTTGAGAATGACTTATTCAGACAGCTGCAAAAATACACTGGCCTGACCAACTAAAAAAAAACTACCTACCACCCACAAAGGAACCCAGCAGAAAGGTTTAATCGTACCTTACTATCAATGCTACGGAACTTGGATGAAGAGAAGACGGATGAAGAAAAGTGGAGTGACGATGTGAGTAAAGTTGTACTTGTGTATAACTACACCACCAGTGAGGCAACAGGATATTCTCCTTTCTACTTACTTTTTGGTTTACCAATTGATTTGATCTTTGAAATTCATGAGGAGAAAGGATATAATTCACACCAGGAATATGCTTAAAAAAAAAAAAAAAATGGCAGCAACAAATGAAGGAAGCTATATGACATTGCATCCAAAACCATCAAGAAGGAGAAAAACATCTTATGATGAAAAGAGGCACAGTTCAGTGCTGTCCATGTCCTGCTGGTGGTTAATAAAGTAACCTCTTCTTCAAACCACATCAATGTCGTCTGAGTGGTGTTACGTGCATGCTACATGCTACATGCTAGAGAGTTTCAGGCCTCACATGTCAGTGATGCTCCACAGTGGCGTAATGTTAGCGCTCTCGTCTCACGGCGTGGGTTCAAATCCAGCCCAGGTCTTTCTGTGTGGAGTCTGCATGTACTCCCTGTGTGTGCGTGGGTTTCCTCCGGGTACTGTGGATTCCCCTCACAGTCCAAACAACATGCACCGGGGGTCCCTGAGAAAGACTCAGCCTCCACCAGCTCCCCCCGAGCGCTGCTGTGTGGCGGCTACCTAATGGTCAATATGGTGAAGATATTTCCCAGAGGGGATTAATAAAGTATAATTCCTCTTCTTTTAAACATAATTAAAGTGTGGCTGAGGAAGCGCGCTGTGTACCACACCTGATCCAGCTCCTGTAAACATGCTCACATCGTTGGCATAAACAGTATAAATTAAACCAGGAGCACATAATGCATACTGCAGTCTCTGACTGAACAGAAAATTTCCGAATATTTGGATCACAGTTCAAGCTCTACGATGACTTCACTGCTCACCATTGGACTCTTTAGGAAAAGACCCTGTAAGCCTCTATATGGGGCAGAAGAATATTTAATAACTCATTGGTGAAGAGTTTAATAATGTAGTTATGCTTTAAATTTCAGTCATTTATTTATTTTCTTATTAGATGTGCTGTATTGCCAAATCCAAGGAGAGTATACAGTGAACATTTAAAGTGTGAGTTAATTTAAGCATCAAATGAAAATACATAAACAATTGGAATTGGAATGCCATTTAAACATAACTTGTGTACGGTACTCAGTATCAGCGGGTAGCTAAAGAAGAGCACTTGTACTTCTACTGAAAAGTGGTATTAGTGTATCCCTTGTCTAAACTAATCCTGAGAGTTTTGATATACAATGTTTTAGATTTTAAAAGAATGAAATTATTCTAAATGTTCAAAACTGTGGCTGACTAAGAACAACAGAGATAGTTAAGAGTTTAACAATTATTTATTTAACAAAGCATTCTTACCACAAAGGTCTGGCCAGTGCTCAGTCCCCATTTATGATGATGAAAGAGAAAGTTTACAGTAAAACACAGACTCTTAAACTCCAGAGGCCGGCTTCTCCCAACCCGGGACCTCCCTGTGACCCGCCTGCTAACACTCACATTCCTGCCTGGCTGTAGCCACTTCCTTATTAACATATCAAAACCCTTTTGTTTCAAATGTCACTCAAACCAAGATGGTCACAGCTCATGGTAAATTGTAATTCTTACTCTCTAAAATGGTGACTGAAAATAACAGATTACATAAGGAGTTAATTTAATCAACAAATGTCAATCAATGGTTATATGATAATAATCTGGTTGAGTGATGGAAGCATTCCGTCAGGCTTTGGTGGGTTTAGGTTTAAAGGCTCATTGTGGTGAGTTCTACACACCATTCCAACACATGCTGCTTTTGTAAAGATTCAAGTTGTGCCGATATCACTTTTTTAAAGGACAAATAATAATTCTAACCATTAGTCACTTGCAGGTACAAAGTACAGATACGAGTACTTATTAAATGCCATAAATCTTAATTCATACTATATATGCAAATGATATGCAGAGGCTATTTGTTTTTGTGAATCACGTCTGAACAGCTTCTGCATTGATGCTACTCTACCTCCAACAGCCAAAACATCCTACATCCACTATGTGTACTGTAGAACCGAGCTGTGTATAGACTTTGCTGGTGTGTGAGCCTGAAACTCTTCAGCATGTAGCATGTAGCATGTAGCATGGCTCAGAGTTACGTGCTGAGCAGTTAAATTCATGAGCGACATCCAGTGTTTTGGATTAAATGGTTTCCCTGTTAACTGGTGAGCTACTCTCTTAAGTGTCCATTGTTGCAGCTAAAAACAGCAGGTATTAAAAATAATATTTATCTGCTCCTGACCAACGCCGTTCAGCCACGTTTACAATTAAGTTTCGAAGTGTTTTACCTTTTGTGAGTCTTAAAATAGCAGCTACTGTTACGAGCATTAAAGAAGGACGCTAAAAGTAGTCAGTCACTAGATAACGGAGAAACTAGTTATTCCGAAACACTGGCTAACTCTGCTGGTCCAAATGTCTCTGGTGATGAAGTTACTGGTGATAAAGTTACTGGTGTTGCACCAACTATACCTTTCTCCTCCTCTTGATGTTTTCTCAGAACATAATTTAGTCTGTCTTACTTTTGTCCTCATTAACATTAAAGAATCTCCAAACCACCGACATTGCTCGACCTCTTTCATTTCTGTGGATGACACTGCTGTCGAATGACATCATGTAATGTTGGGTTGTATTAGAACCTTTTTTCAAGTATGAGTACCCCATGCAGTATCTGCTCGTACTCCATACTTGTTACTGGAATCTGTATCAGTGCCTCCTGAGGAGAGATTTTTTTTTTTCCTCAGCAGCTCATCTCATGTTATCTCATGTCAAGGCTTCCTCTGGCAGGGCTCGTCTGCCGTGTCTGGAAAGTTCAATTGTTTTCATGCTAATCAGTTCAATTCAAATGAGAGAATTATAATTGCAAATTCACCTGGATGGTTTATAGGTTCAAGTACAGTCCCTCAACAGAGCGAGTTAAAAGACGGAGGCAGGCCTGTAAAAAAATCCAAAGAATTAGTTGTGAGGCGTCAGCGTTTGGAGAATCAAGGTAGAAGGGCTGGAGGATCAGACTAAATTGTATCAAGCCAAAGCATCTGCTTCATTCGTCCCCATTCGGAACACGAGCCCTTTGGTCTGACTGAACCCTTGGTCACCATCCATGTCGTGCAAATTCACTTCAAACGCTCGCTCAGATCAACCTGTTCGTCCTTAACCATTTTGCAATGTCTCATTTCAAGCACTCTAAACTGTGATAGATAGAAAAAGACAATCCCTCTTCGGGTTGCCTGTTAATCACTTTGGCATTTTTCTCCCGATGTGCCAAATATTCTTGGTATTCAGAATTTTCATTTGCATGCTAATGAAGGTGAAGGGCAGAAGCCACTAATTACAATCCAGTAAAGGCCTGCCTAATGGTCCACTAAAGACACAGCATGGCTGAGCCCATAATTCCATTATGCAAATGCATAGTCAGGAGTGGAAAAACCACAGTCATTGCAAGCCGGATCGACTGTTGCCGGACTTCCTCACGCTTAGTCACGACGTAAAACAATATACTTGCCTTTGTAGCTTCTGTGAGTGATAATGAAGGGCAGACACATTTGCACACACACACACACACACACACACACACACACACACACACACACACAAACACACACACCTTATATCTACTTTCAGCTCCTGTAAACTGCATTCTGATCAATGAGTGCATTACAGTGGCAGAATGTCATTTTGTCCTGTTTCTTCAATGTGACTGTGAGGGACTGAGCCACGGTACAGTCCACTGGTACATAGTGCCATTTGGACTATATTGAGACACACATTTAGAATTTGTATTCTTTACTTGTACAACACTGCTTTTGAATTTCCATGCATGATTTATGCCACTGCAGTTATTTTACAGTGTAAACTGGCTTTTGATCTCTGATGCGCCCCTGAACAAATCCATATGCTAATATAATGAAATATTACAATGAATACAAACTGGCAGAAAAATCACCTTTTACCAATGAATAACTGTTTGATCATATGGAAATCTAAGGATCCAGAGTAGAGCAGTGGAGCGACAGAGCGATAGGAAACCTACCGCTTTGTCCACTCTGGACTAGCAGTGTACAAGGGTTTTCTGCTGGTCCAGCAGTTCCCATTGTTTCATCTACAATATTGTAACTTGGATAAAACTGGTAAAGAAAATGGATTTTTAGATATATAAGGACAACTTGTTGAAGTGAGTAAATAGTATCAACCTACAGAAGCAAAAAACATAAAAAAACCCCACAATGTTTCATGTTAAAACTGATCATTTTTGCTCTTTAATCAAGAAAAGGATCATGTTTACATGGTAACATTCTGAAAATTATACGTTTGCACAAAAATCATGAAAATTATGTAGTTTTCATGTTGGACCACTAGTGGGTGCCATTGTTTTGTAGTTTGTTGTAATAAAACCACACAACACATGCAGCAGAGAACAATTTCCTGTAAACATCAACATGATGACCAAGATGGATCGTTATTATGGTGACGTAAAAAAACAAACAAACTACCAAGTCCAGGAGAATATGGACTAGGAGTCATGACACAATGGAGTAAACATTGTTCTCATTGTCCAGCTACTGAACATGTGCACAACTACCAGTTACTAAGGTCATGGTGACCAGAACCAGGAGCAGTGTTGGGGACCTTGACGCAGAAGAAACTGAACCCGAGCTTTTTCAAAAAGTTCCTCCTTGGTGTCACAGATCAAGTTCAAACTGAAAAGCAGACTGTAAAGGTTTCTGAGTTTGACAGAGTTTATTATAAAGAGTCCAAGGCAGAGGTGTCCAAAGTCACAATCCAAAACGTAGTTGAAGCAGAGAGTAGTGATATGTTAAACGTTTACTTCATGAAGGAAATAAACAGATGAACATGGCTGTGAACAAGAAAGAGAGAGAAATGAGGAAACAGCACAAATATAGAAGTATCGTACGGATATAGTAGTAGTAGTAGTATTATAGCAGCATAGGACAGAAGTGTAGTATAGCACAGTTCTAGAAATAGAGAATTTAATTCAGTTAGAGTGCCACACATCAGCAGGCTGCAACACGTCAATCTACTTATTGTGGCACTGCTGGAAACAGGAAGATGTAAAACATATCCAAATATACGTGCAAGTGTTTAGCCTATTCCTGAGTTGAGAGCCTAAATACAGTGTGCCTGTGTGATTGTGCGTCTCTGTCAGATGCCTCAGTGTCCATGAGTAGATCAGCTTTCATGTGTGAGCCTGTTTTTATACATTATACATTCCATAGCAGGCTTCAGTATATCAAGTGTACAGTATAAAACTAAGGAACATATTAAGTTAGCAGGTCTCAAAGTGAGGAGGGAATCTTTTTCCACATTAGTAACATTATGATGGATTAATATTAATGTCTGTTGAGATCCATAGGAAACAAAAAGCATAACTCTTCTCTTGACAGTAAGAACCAGGCTTACCATACATATCGTCTGCAACTAATGAATTTAAAAGCATATTTTATAGTTTTAATTCATCTTCTTTAATACAGTCATTAAAATGTGGGTTTAAATGAAATTATTTATAGTTTTGCCTTTCACTTTTATAAATGTTTTAAAAGGATTTCTTCTCAGAGAATAGAAAATCCTGCATTTGTGATCCTGCTACTTCCCATCTTGAAGCTCTTTGGCACCCCTTAGGAGTGGACCACCCAAATGACCGCAATAAGGACCCGTTTATATTAAAAATTTAGAGTGAAAGTGCGTTGTTTTTTGTGTCTTCGTTTACATGACAATGCTGCTCGGAGCCACTAAAAACACAACTTTTTGAGAATGCTACGACTCCAACTTGTAGATGTGGGAAAATTCTACTTTCTTGAAACGATCTGGGCCTGTCCTCTACTGTACACATGACTCACGGCCTTTGTAAATAGTTGTTGTGCACATGCCCAGTACGTGAACAATCAGGACAGTGTTTCCTCCAGAGTTTCATGACTCCCAGTCCATATTCTCCTTAGTAGTTTTATTTTGACAGTCACTGTAATAACAATCCACCTTGGTGGTCTGTCCACTAGAATGTTCGTGTTCTCCTGTTGTTAATGTTTAGAGCTCATTGTTCTCTGCTGCATGTGTGTTTCATAAATCGACATCATTTTCAAAATGTTGCCGTATAAGATGTGAAACTTATGTGAAATGTGTGAAGTGTGTGTGTGTGCGTGTGCGTCTGTGTGTGTGAGACTATGAACCAATTTGAATGTTTAACGTGTCAAATCTTGCTTGATTGGCACGTTTTGCTGCCACTTGGCCCCCAAACTGAGCACTAATCTGTCTAATGTTGCTTGAAAAAAACAAAACAAATTCCCCCCCAACATAAACACGCAAATGTAAATTATATGTAAATCTCTCAATTTTTCCAGCTTAATAGTGATTTGCGGTCATGGTTTGGCAAATTTGAGATTGTGTCTAATCCACTAACACACACCGCCCTCTTGTTGTGGGGAAACGACCGTCCGCAATATTGCTCAGAACGAGTCAGTATTGTCACCAGGTATGCCGCTCAGAGGTTTTCTCATCCAGGAACCTCTGATAATATCACACAACGCTTCATTTGGAAAGAGGCTGCAGGGTGCAAAGGTGGCAGCCTGGGTGGATTAATCTTAAAGCTCAGGCAATTTGCACTTGTAATTGGTAATGAAGGAGCTATTTGCCTGCACTTTTCGGGGCTTGTTTGCACCACATCTTAATTTGCATAATTTTATTAGGGAAATAAGTAAAGTTGCTGCCGTGGAGTTGCCAGCCCATATACAAGCTGTCGTGGTGAATCTCTGCCTTACAGCAATGAGAGGATGGGATGTTCGTTTTTTTTGGATTCTCTGTGGGTCTGACACTTTAGCCAACACCAAGCACCTCTATGTATTCATGTATTCCTGTTTGGACACTCGCTGGTCTCGCTCTGATCCATGCAGAGAGACAGATAACTAAAAAGAGCAACTTCCCCCCCCAGCAGCCGTGCTTCTGTCATCGAGAGCTAGTCAAGTGTCTGTCTGATTCGCAGCAACCTGCCAATGATCACAGCATCCCTGGGGGATATACAGCCGCACAGCAGGTGACAGTCATTTAAAAATGTTGGCTCGGCTCTGAATTCCTACATCAAAGACCAAGAAACAGGACTAATCTCTATTCAGGTCTTGCTGGTGGCGTTTTCTGAGCGGCAACAGAGGGATCACATGGGCCCTGGAACACTCCCTCATGCTGTATTACGAGCCAGAATGATAGTTAAACACAATCAAATGCCGAGGAACAACAGTGTCTGTTGTTTGGGCTCTTTGCCTGTAATGTGGAAATATGGTGGGACTTAGTCACTATATCAGGAACAATGCTACGCTACAATAACCCGGTGCTTATATTCCCCCGGAAGAGGGACCAACAAGGTGCTACGTTAATCTGCTCAGAACAAACACTCATTTAATTCTGAATTTAAATAAACTGTGTCAGATTTTTTATGAGCTTAGCTCATTGGAAAAATTCGGAACAGGATATTTCTGATTATTTCAAACCACATGCTTCCAATACCATTCTGTTTTAAAAATGCCGTATTCGAATTCCACCACATTTTTACGTATCATTTGCTGAGGTTGTTTGCTCACTGAGAATCAACATTTCACCAAAGCAAAGTAGATAAAGTGATATTATGTGACAAAAACGGAACTGTTAGTGCTGTAATGTAAGGGCTCGCTCACACTGCAGAGAAATGTGATCCAGTTCCTTTTTTTTGCTCACAAAGGACCCGTGTAAATGTGAACGTTGCCCAGCAGATCCAGGCCTCCATTATTCTGGTACCTAGTCAGATATGTAACTGAAGTCTTTCACCGCAACTCTGACAAAATGTTAAAAGCCGTGCTCTCTTTTTTTGTTCATCCCTCGTCAGTTGGTCTGGAGTTTGTCGTCTCCTATTGAACAACCTATTGAAAATGGATCTACATGCTGACCTGTGTTGCCAGATTGGTCGGATCCCCCACAACTGGGGAGTCAAATTCTCGTACCTTTTGTCTTTATGGTGATTTCCTGAGTATATGTGGCCTTTGAACCATGTGAATCATTTATGAATTTTTCCAGGTTAACAGCTTCATACCACCAATACATGGGTGATGCGTTCAGGTGCATCACTTTACTCCGACGGTTCACTTTCCTTTTTTTCCCCTTCTTTTTAAATTTGGTGGGTGCGGCTTATATTCAGGTCTGCTCAATAATCTGGATATTACGGTTGTGCATTTGTGTTTTTATGGCATGTTCTTTATTACAAATATAACAGTTTTACAGTTCCAATGTTTAGTTTTATGTTTAGTTTGGGCTGGAAACAGTGAGTCAGATCTGGCAACCCTGGCACTGACTTTGTAAACAGCGTGCTCTGCGTGATGTCATGCCTTATTTTGCACATGTTCTTGTTCTGGGGTCCGATAATGTTCCCACAGCAGTCTGAGAGGTTGAGTTTAAAATGTGGTGTGAACGATCACACAAAGAAATCAGATCTCATTGAGCATCAAGACCTGCAATGTGAATGTAGATTAAAACACTCAAGCAAAAACACATTTGGGACCCATTTACATGACAACCATCCTCGGAGCCACTGAAAATACAACTTTTTGAAAACGCTCTGACTTTCTCCACGTGAATGGAGAAAAACAGAAGTGGAATATTGGAAACAAGTTGAAGCGTCAGATTTGATCTGTGCGACAAGATAAAAGTAACCCTGACCCTCTGGGCAGAGCTCAAACAGAAGAGATGGAACTGAAGAAGGATGACCACATATTGACTTGAACTAATCATAGTAATGACCCAATTCCACAGTGGAGGCCATCGGACCCCTGGAGTCTGCACAGTGTTGTATCAATGAAAGATCAAACCAAGGCCACGGAGAACCTCAGTGATTTACCAAAACTCACAAACATAGAAGAGCCTGAACAAGACACACAAATCTAATGCTGACAATCTGAATGCAGACCTCCCGTGATCGCTGGTGTCTTTATAGGAACCCCTCAGATTGTAAACCTCTGCTTCAGCGCTCTGCTCAGACGGTGATGTGAAGGACAGCGGCAGGGCATCAGTGTTCTCGTCAGGCAGATTGACAGAATATGTTGAACTTACAGAGACAGCGGAGGAGCTGATTGGATTGACTGCAGGGAGAATTCATCCATCTTCTGTCTCCTGAACCAGTTTAGAGGGCTGGACTTGATCCCAGCGAACAGCCTGTGAAGCAGGTCGTCCGTCCATCACAGCTCACAAGACAGTCACAGACACTTACATTCATACCTCCCGGATAATTAGAGGGAGTAATTGGGCTCAATTCACATGAGCCAAAACATTAAGGAAATAATCTTTTCTCTTCTCTCCCCATCATTGTTTAAAAGTTTCCCGTCCACACAGGAAACATTTGCGTTTACATGACACCACGAAAACTCCTTCAAACGAAGTCATACACGTGCTGGGCCTATAGGTGGCGCTGTAACTTTGCCACAGAAATTTGCCAAAAGCAAAAAGGAAGAGTGCACAAATGGAAAACCGAGAAATCCAACACGTGGCCTAATTAAATCAACAAGCATCAGCAGCTTCTGCAGCTCCACCTGGAGCAGGTCGTCCGCCGCATGTTGTTGTGCTTGTTCAGTGACGTTGCGGAGAAATTCGCTGGGTTGTCGAGTTGAGCGATGTCATCATAGTTTTCAGCATCTTGTTCATCCACACATTGTTTTTATACCAATTTCAGATTTCTCCACTCTGGAACTCATCTTTAATAGAAAACATTTTTCAGGCTCTTAAAATGTCGCGCCGTGAGGATGACTGGTCAAAAAATGAGGCAGTGACATGAAACGTCGTTGTCGTGTGGACGGCGTCTAACATTCATACCTACAGAGGCATTAACGTGACTAACTAGGACCTGATCACACAACAATGTTTTTAAGTGAAAATGCAATACATTCGGTGCACACGAAAACGTTTCTGAAAACACTTGGCTTCATCTCCTGGTAGATTGTGCAAATGCTGCTTCAGCTTTTACTCGCCACAGTCACAGTAACTAGTTGTTCTGCACATGCTCAGTAGATGGACAATCAGAACAATGTTTCCTAATAACAATCCAGCTTGGTCCAACCACTGAATTAAGCTAATACTAGCTAATTAGAGGCAGAGTAAAGTTTAGATTCATCATCCTTTTGGCAGAAAAAATAGTGAATCTGGTTTGTAGTGACGGCCAAATGAAGCTTCGTGGACCACTGTCTTTATTTTTTTGAAACCTGTAGATGTAGTCTGGCAGACTGGATGTGTTTTAAAAGGTTCTGAGAAGGATCTACTGTACATCGTCCATCAAAGTGCCACGGTTCCTCATTCCCGGCACACCTGGAGCTAACGGTGGAAGATACACCACCACTGCACTTAATTTCACAACCTCTGGCGTCGCCGGAAATAGCATAAGAGATGGCATTGTAATTATGGCAGGAATCTCCAAGGGACAGGTGACTGTGTCTTCAAAGCCAAAAGTGTTGGACCCTGCACATCTGCTGTGAAAGACAAAAGGAAAAATGAAAACTTTTCTTTCCACTCCATATGGCCAATTAGAATAGAAATCCTTGGTGAGTTTGCCCTTAATTATTTCTCTGCCTGTGACAATGACTGGAATCATTTCAGCGTAAAGGACTTTCTATCAAGGAAAAAAGAAAAAAGTCAGATTGTAGCTATTGGTGGATCATGCCCTCGCTGCTTGGAGAAAAGTTTTCATGTGCAGGTGTAAAGAAAAACAAATCAGTTGCTGTGTCGGCTTCAGTGAGAATGTATTATGAATAAATAAAGTGAGTGTCTCATGCAGCCGCCTTCGGGTGCTTTACAAAGCAGCCTCTTGATGGGAATAAATGATTGTGGTAACCAGGATTGAGGTGTGCAGAGGAGAAAGGCCTGCGGCAAGCGTTCATTTAGTTATCCCTCCATATAACAAGGTGGTGACTTAGCGCTGCTCCTCGGGGGCCAGCATCAGATCAAACATGTGGAGAAAGTACATAAAGGTATGCACAGTCACACGGGTACATGAAGGCTGATTTCCACATATTGCAAGCAGATTTTTTCCCCTCCTATTCCATTTTGCTGCGCTCTTGTTTAGTTTATCAGCACTTATTTAGTGCGGCTAAGCAAAAGGGGCCCAGACAGCTCAGCTTTATGTTACCAACTGTGCAAACTTAATGTCTCATGCGTTTGCCAAATGTTTTGAAGAATTACAGAGTAAGAACTGAGAAGACTTTTATATTTATTGCTTTCCAAATCCCTCTCGCTCTATACATGAGGGAAATCTCAGAGAGTGCTGTCTTCCTTTAACCCCTGTCATTTAATATAGAAAGAAGAAAAGTGTGCTTTTTCTTTCTCTCTCTCTTTTTTGGACAGCAATGAAGACTTAGTCTTTAATTAAATGTCATTTTTTCCACTGCCAGCTCTTTTTTCCATGGTCTTTGTTTATTCCTTCAATGTTCCGTTCAGTTCCTTCATGAAGTGACTGTCCGTCCGTTCTGCAGGTCCAGCTAGTGTCCTTGAATATGAGCTGCTTGCGTGAATGAGCCTTGTCATTTAGGGGATAAAGAGTAAGAGGAGAGGCGTTTAACCTTGCGCTCCTCTCGTCTTTTTGCAATCTAACCTCATGCGGTGTAGGTCTCAACTTGCCTCTGCTGAAACGCAACGCTCCGTGCATAGCAATGGCCCTCGTCTTCAGATGCTGTTGGCCCATGCAATCCCTCTCAGTCATTCTTCATTACACAAGAGATGGAGAGGCTCATCCCATCCGATATTGCTCCGACTCTTTTACCAGCTCCGGTATTTAGATGGTCTCATCTTGCTCTCTTTCTCTGCGGCTTTCATCATGAAAAGGTGTTTGAGCTTGGAACGCACATCTGAGCTCCTTTATTCTTCTTCTGTGGTAATCAGCTCAAAAGCTGTGCGCCGAGGAACCAGAACGCAGAAGTCTGTGCACGTGCAGGGTCAAAACATGGAGAGACGCTTATTTAAAAGAGGCACTGTTATTCCGTGTTTGTTTGTTTTTTTCAAACCTCAGACAAAGAACAATGCCTGCAATGTGTTGTTTCACCTCTGCTGACTCCGGCAGGAGCGACGGAGCAGGAGCGACGCTGCACTGATCTTCGTGATGCCCTAACGTCACTCAGTGCAGTCGTCTCATTTATGGATAATTAATGGCTGGTGCCAAAACTGAACCAGCTTCTTCAGGCTCAACCACGTCACAGGGAATTACACAAGCAGCAAATACAAGACAATACAAGACCATCCAGACTCCCAGTCTGGAGGGTCACATGAACAATGGGGCAACTTCGGAAGAGAAAGTAGCCGAAGGAGAAGTTGTGTATTTACATTGATGTAAACTAACTAAACCAGGGGTGTTCAGCCGGCGGCCCAAACTTTGGCCCTTTTGTAGTGGCCCCCCTAAGCTTTCAATAAATAATGCCTAAACAGACATTTTACCTTATTTTTATTTATTTACACACCAGTCTTTTTCAAACTGACTTTCATCTCTTGGATTCAAAAGAAATCTTTAAAAAAGGCACAATAACAAAAAAAAAATGGGTTAAAAATGATGAGCATTTATAAAATGGAAAAAGAAAAGGTTGAAAATTGAATAGAAAACAAGCAAACCTGTTGAGAAAAGAGATAAAATGACTATAATGTCCTTAAGACAACAGAACTTCTCCTTGTACATAGTGTTTGGTGTGTTTTAGTTAATTTAATACTTTCTGTGCTTCTATTAGTCACGTTAAGTCTTGCGCATATTAATATTTAAAATTAATTATTTGATTTTTATTCTGTCTTATTTAAAATATAATTTTATTTACATTTACTATATGTGGAGCAAAACTGAGAGGAATTTCCTTCTGGAATTAAAACAAAATTTGGTTCTATTTGATTCTATTCTATTCTATTGTAATCTATTCTATTCTAAAATGTCAAAATTGTCAGAAAAATGCTTGAAAAGAAGGATTTCACCATTAAAATGTAGCTGAAGCAATGCCGCAGGTAATGGGGATCCTTATGAATAAACAAATAAGCAAATACTGTTTTTGGACGTGTTTCAGATCTACTATAAATATGAATATTTAAAAGCAGTGTCAGACTCATTTTAAAGGTTTCTTGGATGCTCCAGGGAGCTGATGGAGGTCAAGGGTCATGCTCAGGAGGTCACATTAGTGATCTATCCACTGTGGGAATCAAGCCTGTGAACTCCCAAACCAATGGATGTGGCTGCCACATGTAAGGTGCAGTATCCATCCACTGCATAATGAGATATGTGGAATTGAACCAGCAACATTTCAACCACCTGGGCCACAGCTGCCTCATTTACACCTTCCTTAACTGTTTAGCCCACATGAGACTGCAACAAGTTGATTTACAGAAAATACACTGTTTTGTCACTCTCTTCAAATCTGAGCCAGACCAAAGAAAATACAATGACTTTAATTGATAGACCCAAATAATGAAAATAATGGCAAAAATAGCATCTTAATAGATGGAGCAATTTGCACTTTACTGTGGTCTCTGTAGCAGATCAGTGTTTTTATTTGTCTGGTCTTTATTACGCTGATCGTTCAGGGTATAACACAACAATTTAATTTGAACAACAGACAATTCTTTAATATGTTCGATAGTGTCAGTGAAATACATTTCACATACCACCCTGCCCAAATAAATGTCTTAATTTCAAATAAAGAACAAACGTTGAATGCAAAATAAACTAACACATAGCACAACTTAGAGATACTTTAATATTAATGATATTACAAAAGTAAGACAGACTGTAAATTATGTTCTGACAAAATATCCAGAGGAGGAGAAAGAATGTTGGTACAACATCAGCAACTTCATCACCAGCAACTTCATCACTAGCAACTTCATCACCAGCAACTTCATCCCCAAAAGCATTTGGACCAGCAGAGTTAGAACCATGTTGCTTGATAGTTTAACTGCTCAGTGGATCAGGAGGATTTTACTCAGAACTGTGCTACATGCTACATGCTACATGCTACATGCTACATGCTACATGCTACATGCTACATGCTACATGCTTCATGCTACATGCTACATGCTACATGCTATCTGCTACATACTGCCTGCTAAAGAGTTTCAGGCTCACAAACCAGTCATGCTACTTGCAAAACATGATCAAAATCTGACTGATACACTCATTAACAGCTCGGTCCCTCGGTCATACAGTCTACAGTCACACAGCGCAGTGTGACAGACTTTACACACTGTCTGACTGTAGACTGTGAGGCTGTTGGAGGTAAAGCATCAACACATAGCCTTCACATATCATTTGAGCGTGTAGTAAGAATCAGACTTAATGGTATTTAATAAGAAGTGATGGCCAATAGAAGCTTCATGAACCACTGTCTTTAATTTTTTTTTGTAAATGACTAGATGGCACTTTCTGTTCAACAAATATTTGAGAGCACACTACACTGCCAGTCCTTCAGCCTCTATGATCAAACCAAGAGCGCCATTTGGTGGACTCAGAAACTATAGAACGTGGTTCATGAGGCTTCATGAAGCTTCGTTTGGCTATCACTATTAATAAGTACTTGTCAAAGTTAGTAATAATTCCTGTCCTTTAAAAAAGTATTACCATTGCATCTCTAACAAAAACTGATAAAGAAAAAAAGGAAAAAACACAAAAAAGCACAAAAAAATTTATGATAAATTGGCAAAAATTCCTAAAATGAGCTAAAACAGCAATGATTAAATTATCTTCCACTAATACAGCAGAGCCATCTCATGGTGATTGATAGAGACAAACCAACAGTCCCACATGAGCCAGCACAGACAGCAATTCAAGATTCAAAGTGTTTATTGTCATAAGTGCAGTTAGAAACACGTTTCCCTGTACAATGAAATTCTTGCTTTGCCGTGAATGCCTACGTAATAAAAGAATAAAATCAAGAGGTATAAGAACTATAATAACTAACAGTGGCATGCAACACTGTTAGTCAACAAAACCTGTACATTAAATACAAAACACCTGTACAATTAATGTGCAAAATACAAATATATTAGCTTTACAGAAAGTAGAGGTGATATATACAATGGTATGTGCAAAAAGCTGTGTCATAATAGAAAGACATGGTGTTAGCTGTGCATGGGCTTATGGGGGTGGGGGGTTGGATGAATAGTTCGTTAGACTCCGATCACCTCCATCAAGTCTGGACTCTGCGCTTGTAGATGCTCTGCAGAGACGGCAGCGGAGTCCTGGTGATCTTCGTAGCAGTCTTCACCACTCTCTGCAGGCGTTTGCGGTCCATGACAGTGGTGCTGCCGTACCACACGGTGATGCA
>OMNM01065374.1:24052-40381 GCA_900302745.1 Parablennius parvicornis | reverse complement strand
CACACAGCCGTATGGTGATGGGCAGAAACGGTAAACCTGAAGACAATTTGCATACACTGTATTGGATGTTTATACAGTTTTTATTGTGACGAACTGACATGTGATATTTCAAGCAGCCTGTCAACACGATAACCGCCTTATAAAGAGTCAGTTTGGATAAAATGTGAGGCCTTTTTTTTCAAGGTTACTTTGCTTAATACCCCAGGCTCCTCAATCTAACCTTGTGTTACTCTTCATCCCCACTGTATTATATATCTTTGCTCTTTTGCCTTTCATCACTCCAATCTGACCCTGTTCAAAAGCCTTCCATTTCCCCATCCTGTTTTGTAGTTTCAGTACCTTTTGGTGTTTTCCTCCAACCTGAAATGAGTCAAGAGGTTGACAATTCGGATGAGCCAGCAGGGGCAGGTGGTGTCTTTGTAGTTGGTAGAAAAGGCAGAGTGTCACCAGCAAGCTCTTTCTTATCAGACCTCTCCTTTGTTCTACAAAGGTCTTTCTCCTCTGTCTGGACTCAGTGATATTTGAGAGCATACACAGGAAGGGGTTAGAGAGCATGGCCAATCTCCCACGATGAGTGTGTGTTTGTGTATTTAAGTCCTGAGCTTGCTGTCCTCCGAGTATATCAAATGTGCACCTGTGCGCACGTGCGTATTTGTGCTTCTGCAGTTGAGGGGACCCCAGCAACTTGTGTTCGGAAATGCTGAGTCCATGCTGACCACTTCCAGGATATTGTTCCCTAAGTCAACACTGTGAAAGAGAACACCCTTATTTCACTGGCAAAGTACTGCAGTGTCCCCTCCAAAATCTGCAGATGCAGTCTTTTCTTGAAAGGGAAAAAAAACAGTGTTCTATGCTGTGGTAGACACAGGTAGTTTCCTCTTTCAGCAAGTTCACCTGGGCTTGCTCTCCAGAGGCTCATTAAGCCGTGCTGAGAGAAAGAGATGCACCGGAATTCAAACTTGGGTAGTTTCACAACCTGAAGGAGGGGCTTCTGTTGGTTTTGAGTGACACTCAAATCCTGCAGATGGGGCTGTTTCTCCATTAGGTCCTACAGACAGGCCCCCGGACGGTAGAATTGAACATTTCTCCCATGCCTCATCTTCTAGTTGCATATGAATACCCATGTAGGCTCTAGAAATATGTGATCCTAGTCAACTGCTGAAGTGTGTTTACAGAAATATAGCTGACATATGTTACTGAAGGTGTTCAGCCCCAATGCGAGTTCACAAAAAAACAGAAAGAGAATATTTGCTGAGACTCAGGCCAGACAAACACGCTGAGTGTTCCCCTGGTCTTTGACATAGCGAGAAAGTATTGTTTGTATTGATTTATCATCATCGGTGCACCTCAGAGATATTAAGACCATAAAACAATAAAGGGGAATGAAATACACCTGGGTAACCTCTCGGCAAATAAGAAATGCACACGTCCAGTGAGAGTCCCTACCAGTGAGCACAGTTTTAGGAGCATTGAGAGCTGAAACGTTTATAGGGAAAAGGAAGAGTGAAATTTACATTTCTTATGTTTCTTTAACTTTTAGCAGAGTGACAAAGATAAAGCTGTGGAACAGAGTTATGCTGCCCTTAAGACATTTACCTTGCTTTAGGAGCTCCCTCATAGTGTGATTAGATAAAGAGTAATACCAACTTATATCTTTTTTTATTTGCAATGGTTTAGGCAAATGAAGTGAAAAGAGGAGAGCGTTTCCCTGGATTCATTGAAATATGTCTGAGAAACACAGAAGTGAATTAGCCTCTCTAACACAGTAACTCTCCCTCTTTTTCTAATGACTATACTACTTTGTACAATTGGCTGCCACCGTGCTTGGACATTGCATGTGAAGATGTGCTAATGAAGGCAGGCAGAGAGGAAATAATAGAGTGAGGTGTTACTCTGATGAATAAAATTGTCGGGCAAAGAGTCTGATTGTCTGTCATTTTGGTGCCATTCACTCACAATCGTTGCAGTGGTCAGCAATTAGGTTAATGTTGCATGTAGGTTAACTGTAGTGCCATCCAGAGTCTATATTATGGAAAAGGACACTCTACTTCCATTGTTATCCAAAGAATTGTGAACAGTTTTTGTACTGAAACACTTTGGAAAACTGAGTAATTGTTTGCTGAGCGCTGAGTTTTCGCCACAGGCACGGTTGACTCATCAGAGGAGTGGGCTTCAGCAGTTATGGTTTAGTGTGTGTGTTGTACTGCAGGGACAATTTGGATGCTTTTGCTGTTTTTTTTTTTTTACTAGCATGGATTTATTAATCACACAGGGAGCTTTGCTAAAGGGCACACCAGAACAATACATACCAGTTTTGACACAGACTCGACCCCTGGATTCTCCTTTGTGGACCAACACAGCGGGAAGCTGTGTGGTCCATCTTCTTTCAGTTTATTCAATGGGGTCCCAAGATACTTCCATCTGGGACATTTAATCTCTCCAGCAGGTCCTTGGGTGACCTCAGGGTCTATTCTCAGTTGGCTGTGTTTGGTAGACACCCCGCAGAAGGTGGCCACTGAGCATCCAAATCGGTGTGTCCAAACCACCTCAAGAGGGTCCTCTCACTTCCCTTCAGTTGGCTCTATGAAGAGAACTCATTTCAATTTCTTGTGTCCAGTCTCATTATTTTGGCCACTACCCAAAGTTCAGGGCCATCGGTGAAGGTAGAGACATAACCCAACCAGTAAAAACAGAATGGAGCACCATTTTAATCCCTATGGTCCAGTATAGCCAACTGCATTACTGTTTACCCCGGTCTGTATCCAATTTTTTTCTCATCATCCATAAGACCCTGGGGTAGCTTTTCACCTCTCACTTGGAGGGGAGAGAGAGAGACCTTCTTTTTTTTTTTTTTTTTTTAAACTGTCTCAATCACAAGCGGGAGTGCAAGCAATGGGCAACAGGACTTTAGTGTTGATAATGTTAGCTGGTCTTCACTGTGTATCGGTCTCAAGAGGATAAATCCTGATGATATTGGCAGGGACCTGATTTCTCTTCTGTTGAAATCATGACTTTAGTGATAATGACTGACCATATTTCATAAATATTTGATCTATCTTATGGTTACCCAGAGTAATTTTTGTGATTCATCAAGGCATAACATGGCATTTCTAAAAGCCACACTTATAGAAACTCCAGAAGAATTATACCAGCTAATTATGTCCACATTCCTGTATGGGAGCAAATTAGCCTGCTGGTTTTAATACTTAGCCCGAAGGCCATAGCCTCTTACATCAAAACTCCATGTGAAAATGTAAACATGTGGAGTGTGAAATTATTAAAGTAGCTGTCGAGAAAGATGGAAATTTAGATGATCCATAAAAACACATGGACTCACAAACAAACAAATAGATTAATCATTGATCAGGGTTAAGCTTTGATCTCTGTGTAAGAGCATGCCATGGCCGATCGATAACTTTAATTCAGCCCCAAGTGTGTGTTTGCACGATTCTGTCTGCCACATCTCTCACGTCTGTACATTTGACCACACAGACATGTACGCACGCACGCACACACGCACGCACACACACACACACACACACACACACACACACACACACACACACACACACACACACACACACACACACACACACACACACACACACGCGCACAAACACAGACACAGACACACATACACATACTTTTCTAAAACCTGCACAAAATTAACACACATACACAACAACCTGATTAGGTGAGCCACAGGGGTTAGGCCTAATGACAAACAAACTCAGCATGTGCACAAACACTACAGCTTCTCAGATGAAATATAGATTTTCTCCTGTCCCAAAAGCTGATGGGTATTAGGTGAGGGCATGTGTGTGTATGCATGCTTGTGTGTGTAATCTTGTTCCTGTGATTGTATTGTATGGAAAGAGGAGGCACCCAAGAAAGCATGTAAGTGATTGGATAGTACTTTGTTTCTACTGTTAAAGACCCTCTCCCTCGGGAAACAGTGGGTTAAAAAACTGCTTTTCTGCCTGTGCGTATGTGTGTGCATGCTCAAAGGTGTGTTTGTAGGGTAGATTAATAGGATTGCCATCTGCCATTTCATCCCATGGGAGGTACATTGGTAATGTTTTACTGATGACAAATCTTTTAAAATTACTCAAAATATGCCTATTGAGTGTATGTCTTTTTAGTGTGTTTGTGTGTGTGTGCGTGTGTGTGTGTGTGTCATACTTTATTACTAATGAAAGAAAATCTTAATTGCACCCACCGGATTTGTAAATTTGCTCACTTTTCCTTTAAAATACTGCATGCACATAGTAAGTGGACATATTTTATACACACCGTCATCTGAACCTGCTTAGTCCGTTTGGGGTTGCCGTGGCAATATAGAGAGCAGAGAAGCCCAGGTATCCCTGTCCCCTACAACTTCCTCCATCTCTTCTGGGGTGACCCTGAGCCCAAGGCCAAGCCAGTGATATAATCTCTCCAGTGAGTCCTAGGCCGACCTCGGGGCCTCCTCCCAGTTGGATGTGCCTCGAAGATATCTAATGGTTGGCGACCAGGGGGCATCCTAATCAGATGCCTGAACCACCTCAACTGGCTCCTCTCAATGTGAAAGAGTAGTGGCTTGACTTTGAGCAGCGACTTTGAGCTTGACTCCGAGCTCAGCCATATCTCCCGAATGGCTGAGCTCCTCACTCTATCACAAGAGTGACACCCGACCACCCTATGGAGAAAACTCATTTCGTCCTCTTGTACCCGCAATCTCATACTTTTGGTCATGACCCAAAGTTCATGACCATAGGTGAGGGTGGTGATGTAGACCGACTGGTATACAGAGAGCTTTGCTTTATCGCTCAGCTCTTTCTTCACCACAATGGTCTGGTACAGTGACTGCATTACTGCAGCCAGTCTCACGATCTCTCCTCCCATCACTCGTGAATAAGACCCCAAGATACTTAAACTCCTTCACCTTCTCCACCCACTTGATTCAGAATTGAAGGTGCTGATCCACATCCCAACCACTTCACACTCAGCCTTGAACCGTTCCAGTGAACACTGGAGGCCCTCATGTAACACTGCCAGAAGGACAACATCATCCGCAAAGTGCAGAGATGACACCCTCCGGCCCCCCACGTGATGCCCTCCTGCACCTGGCTGCGCCTGAACACCCTGTCCATGAAGATTACAAACAAAAGGGGTGACAAGGGGTGGCCCTGGTGGAGTCCACCCTGAAAAAGTCTGTCTGAGTGACAAGTATACGGATGCAGCTCTCACACCAGGAGTACAAAGACCGGATTGGTGGTAGTGGCGGTGCTGGTGCTCCGTACTCCCTTAGTACCTCCTACAAGACATCTTGGAGGACACGGTCGTATTCCTTCTCCAAGTCCACAAAACACATGTAGATTGGAAAACTCCCATGCCCCCTCCATAATCTGTGAGAGGGTGAAGAGCTGGTCCATTGTTCCACGGCCAGGACGGAATCTGCATTGTTCGACTATCAGTTGGAGTTTCCTTTCCTGTACCCCCGCATAGACTTTCCCACGGGGGCTGATACGCCGATAATTGGCACACACTCCCTGGTGCCCCTTTGTGAAGATAGGGACCACCACCCCGGTCTGCCAGTCGGATGGTACTGTACCTAACGTCCATGCGATACTGTAGAGGCATGTCAACCAGGACAGCCCCACCGTATCTGATCTTGTCCACTCCTAGGGCTTGCCACCAAGAAGTTTTTTTTTACCACCTTGGTGACCTCCACCAGGGAAATGGACAATAACAACTCACTGCTCGGGTTCAGATCAGGCAAGCTGTTCCTCCCAATCAACCCTCTCTAGGTTACCCAGTTCTTGTCAGTGTGAGTGTAGAAGTCGCCCAGTAAGACTATGGAATCTGTTGGGGGTGCCTTCTTCAGGACTTCACTGACTTGCTACAAGAAGGCCAAATACTGAGTATCCCCACACCTGCCCGGTGCCTCTCACTCCGTGCAATGCCCTAGTATGTAAGAGACCATCCCTTGTCTTATCTAGTTGGTACCTTTCAACCTCCAGCACCATTTCTGACTACTTATCTCCAAGTGAGGTGACATTCCACGTTCCAAGAGCCAGTTTCTGTTGCAGGGGCCTAGGATGCCACATGGCTCCCCTCTCTCTTGCACTGTGTAAGCAATGCACCACTCCCCAATGTTGGACTTCTCAGGTGGTGGGCCCACTTAGCCTTCCCACATCACTTGTTCGGGCTATGCCAGATCGGAACACGTGGGCTACCTGGTCACCAGGTGCTCGCCGGCGAACACCACCCCCGGGCCTGACTCTACAGGCATGTTACGGTGACCCCTCGTCAAGGGAGGATATAAGTTATTTTGTATTCCATTGGCATTGGTGAGATGTGGTTACAAAAATTAGAGACAAAACATGAACCATGACAGAAGGAAAATATAATAAACCTGATGGGGATATTTATCAGATCCTCCTTGCTGCAAGAGAATGATGTGGTGATACAGTGATTCAGCTGTAAATTTTATACACTCAAGGCAGGTTGGGCTGATACAAATTTTCAACAGTTTTTTTTTTTTTTTTTTTCCTTGGCCGTACAGTTTTTTGTATGTTTTTACTGGAACAATAAAAACATGTTTTCCTCCAAAATTTTTTTATATTCATAAGGTTGTTTCTTATTGTAACAAACCCTCAACAATTCATCACATGAGGGATTCAGCTCCAAATTCGGAATTTAGCAGGTTCAATTTAGTTAACCTGTCATTTCTAGCAGCAGAAAGTAAACATTTCAGCAAAGATTCTTTAAAACGTGTCACATATTAAGACAAAGTTAGCAGCTATATACTGTAGTTGATAAATGTTGAGGAGCATTTGGCAGCTAAAACTTGTAGAGACAAAAATATGGATTGGATTGATTATGGAGATTAGAATTAGTCCAGGAGTACACAGACCAAATTGAATCATAGTAACATCCAATTAGGAGCCATAACTTATTGTCTTGTTTGCCTATACTGTCACTTTATTCACTTCAGATTTTAAATTACTTGCGAAATTTTTAACACATTTGCTGTCAGGCTGTGTGAATGAAAAGTTAAATAACAACGGAGAGAAACTCCACTCGTTTTATCCAAAATAAAATGAGACATGCATACAATTCCTTCAGACATTACAAATAATACAGGGTCTAACCATGCAAATGTTTGACAATGATTTTTTTTTTTTATATTAGAGAAAATAGATCATTTATTCCTTCAACTTCAATTTCATTAAAAAACAAAAAAAAAGTGGTCATCAATGAACCAAAAATGTGTGTTTATGTCTTTATTGGATTATTATAGATCAGCTGTCGTTCTCAAATTATTAGAAATTTGACGAAGCAATGTCTGCAAAGTACAATAGAACTGATCTCGGAGGCTTTCATGCTATTTCATTACAATTTTGTGCTCTCTAAGCTCCATCACTTAACATTTCAATGACCCAAATGATTGTATCATCAAAATCTATTTTGCAAGCAAAGGGATTAAGATGAGTTATAACTTTAATTATAATCCTTTCTCGGCTTTGCTTTAATTTTGTTGTAGTCTCTCAGGTTTTTTAATGGTCGATGCCTCATTTTAATATTAAACTATTCAAAGTGTTCCACACCCTTTGGTATCGGTGTCGTGAGGTGTGTAATGCCTTGTAGTCATGCGCAGATCCGTTTGCTTGTGTTTGAGTGTGCTCGGTTTGCTCCGGGTTAAGCTAAGTGGCTGTCTGGCACAGGCATCCTTTGATTATCTTTATTTATCCTCCCAGCCTCTGATTCTCTGCTTGCACGCACACGCACCTCCTGCTAAAAAGCTAATCTTTTTGTGCTAATGAAAGGTATTGGGTTTCCTAACAGGCTTTTAAAGGAAAGTGATGGATTGAGCGATATATAGATGGAAGGAGGGAGGGAAAAAGGGACATGTGGACAGGAAGAAGTGAGAGGGAGGTGAGGTGTCAACAAGCACATCAACCCCGATCCCTTTCAGACTGCGAGGTGTGCATATGCTACTAATGCTTCATTCATGCACACACGCGCGCATTCAGCCTCTCATGCCTTTAGTTGCTCATAAATCTCTGAGCAAAGCATAAAAGCGGGTCTTTTGGTGCCAATAAGCCGGGAGATGGATTGCAGGAGATGTCTCCATCTTGACCAGTGCTGTGATAAATGTCCCAAGGTCCATATCCATGCACTCCAGTGTATTACATCACTTCTGAGCTTTAGATCTGGGCAGATTGGTGCAGAATTAGTGTAAGTAAATGTATTTTGTCGTCCAAAGAGGAATACATTATGCGATGCTTACCATTTTCATCACAGGAAGAAATATATGCCATCAGTATAAACCCAACCTGCATATAAAACAGTCCAAATGTGTTAATTAAGAGTGACTTTTGTTATGACAGTAACTTATGTGTTGTTGCACTTTCTCTGTCTCCAGAGCTTGATTTAGGAACATGTTTGAATAATGTGGATCATAGAAATGATGAATAAAAGAAACATTTTAGTACTTTGGACTATTTCCAAAATCTTAAAATGATTATTTTACTCTTTTGAATTATTCCACCTCATCTCTCACTTTCAGGTTGAAACAGACGGGGTGTCCTGGGGATCTGGAGCCTTCGCTCTCTTGCTCTTTTACCCTTTCTAATAAAGCTGATAATCATTTGTTTCCCAATCACATTAGCATGCCAGTAATGAGAGGGGTAAGCCAACCATTAGAATATGATCCATAATTCATTGTTGACTCCCGTTCATTACCCCAAACTCACTCTGATGAATGTTTAATAAGTGTGTGCGTGTGTGCGTGTGTGTGTAAGGAACTTAGTGTCTGTTTGTCATCCGGGGTGCAGTCCAGTGTCAGGCGTCAATGAATTGTTTGTGCTGATGGAAATTTGCATGATGGACTCTGTAATCTACTTATTTTTGTCATTTATATTGAGTAACTTGTGAATGACGCACCCGATGCATTTAATCAGAAATATATACAAGGATACGTCACTGTTCATATATTTCATATGTGTTTGCGACTCGCATTCTCTCTCCGTCTTTCACTTTGTGTCTGTCCGGCTTGTGAGAAGAGCAGACAGCTGTTATCAGTCGCTGACAGAATCCTCCGATCTACCCCCTCCTTCTTCTGTCAATCACTTCACATTGTCACCAAGTCCCCATTTAAATAGCCCATTCTCCTCTGTTTATTCAAGAAATGTGCTACGCGAATGCACATGCATGTACATCAGTGAATATTCTCCATTTCATCTTCCCTGCTCTTGTCTGGTCTCGGGAAAAAGACAAACACTGCAGGTTGATTAATACATAAGAATTCCCCAAACACCTTCATTAGGTTCCCTGCACTGCAAAATTACTCCCTCAGTAAATAAATAGTTGTTAAAACTAGCTGGAACATCATTAATGTCCGGCTCCGAGCCAGAAGAAAGTTGCTTCAACTCCTGTGTGTTTGTGAGTGTATGTGTGTGTTTTTATGTGGGTGTGTGTTTGTGGCTTTTTGTGTGTGTGTGCGCCTTTTGGCAGCAGCCTAATGAGATGCCCATGTTTCCCTCCATTAGTATTTTATTAGATAGCATGGGTCGCTGAGGTTTGTAAAATACAGTAAGCTTAATTTAGCACATTTGGCACTACTGGGGCATAGGGGACTTAAGGCAGTATCAAGGGCAAGAGCAACTGGCACAGCTTAGGATGTAAATTAGCTGACCACCGCTATCATGCCGTTCACAAAAAGCATTTCCTTATTAAACTGTCTTAGAGGTGCTAATGTATAATTATGTGTAACCAGGATTTGAATTGCTCGGCAAATGCTACTTTATTATGAGGCTGCAGCTGCAGATGTGGGACCTGGTTTCTTATGTTTTCTTGCTTCTGGTCATTTCACTTATACATATATTCCCCACCATCATGTCGCAGATAATCAGGGTCACTAGCATTGAGAATTGTTTTTTTGTTTTGTTTCATATTTTATTCATTAAGTGAAAAGTGAGTGTGCGGTTGTCGTTTACTTTGAACCAAAATAGCTGTTTGTGTTGTAAATTTATCGAATTATTCACTTCTGTAGTATTTCCCTGTAGGAAACACCTACGTGATACTGGATGTTTAAACAGCGAGCACAGCAAAGACTTTGATATATTGATTAAACAGCGTTATGTATTTGTAGCGTGTTGTTAGGAGAGAGAGTAGAAATTCATATGTTTGAAGGTGATTCATATCTTGCCATTTCATATAATGTATAACCTACTTCTGTACTGTTTGCTTATTTCTCTCTGATGGGTAAAAATGTTTTATTATGTATGGTGACCTATACATTACAGTCTGCAAATTACAGAGATGTTTTTGGTCATTTTCACCTACATCCTCCATCCCTCTTAGTACATATAAAGTTTTTTTTGTTTTTTTTTTGCAGAGGAGTTTATCATTCTGTGAATAAAAAAATAGATGCATTTAAAATGTTTTATTTTTTTCAACTTCACATACACGTACACATACACACACATGCGTGCACCATCATTTATAGCTAGGCTGGTAAGTGACATATAGACCGATTTTCTTCACCGTTCATGTAACCTTTTCTGTCTGGGGCTATCAAAGGTCACTCCGTCAGGCCTGATTTACTGTAGGAGCACAATGCGCATATCCCCTCCCTTTCCACTAGTATCCCCTTCTCTTTATATTAGTCTGTCTCTCTATCTTGGACCTTCTTTAGAAATGCAGTAACCAATATGCTGGTGCCAAGTGAGAAATAAAAAAATGGGGGTTCACCCTTCCATCCTGTGTACTCAGAACCACATAAGACTTTAGTACCATTTCATATATAAATCAGTATAAATAATGAGTGCTATTGGCTGCATATACACACACCATGAGAGTTTTATTGCATCTGGCATTTTGGAACACTGCCCTGCGTGGCATTGAAAAATCACAATTTCATTAGATAGAAAAATCTTGTGTTTGAAGATCTGTGCTAACAGGGTATTGAGGCATTTAATTCTTTCTTCACAACTGAAAACCTCTTTAAAATTTCAGTGGACTGTACCACAATGTATCTCTCCATTATCTTGACCAGACAGCTGTAGTCCAGGTAAACAGTAATATGAACACGTTTTCAATCTATTGCTTACATGGAGAAATCAAGTGGATTATAATTTGTCAAGGCATAAAACAAAACCTGATGGAGCTTGCCAAAAGATACAAAAAATGCTGGCGAAAGAGAATTAACACAAAATTTTCTGACTATGCAAATTTGGGGTATTACAATAACAATTTGGCAGCACAAATAGATCTGACTTTGCTGATAGAAATCAGAGAGGGTGTGAGACAGATTAAAACATACTTCTATGCGGCCAGTTGACTTTCTACAATATTTAAATGCTCACGCTCGACCTTCATGATGGGCTAAAACATGACTTTACTTCCTCAGATGTGTTTTTGGAACCTCTGCTAGAGTATGATGCGTTGGTTGAAAAAGTACCAAAAACCTACTAAAAAAAACAAAACATTTATGGGCCCCAAACAAGTAATTTGACTGAGAATCAGCTGCTTATATTTCATCATGAACAGGTCTATCATGTGGATGACATTTACTAATTTGCATTTTATATTAAAAACTGACCTGTATGTCATCCAAAAACTACCACACTAGAATAGAAAGATACTTCCATGTTTAAATGTCAATGTTTAACAAGGTGTTCACAAAGTTTCTAAAAAAAAACACATTTCCCCAACCTCATAATCTTTAAACAGTTTAATAGCATTTTAAGTGCAACTGCTTGAAAAGTGAGGTCAATTTGCTTAAACTGCATACACAAATGGTAGCTTTGTAACATGTGATATGGTTTAGGGATTTTTTTTTTTGTTGACACAGTATGATTAGTCCATTCTGCAGTTTCCTTCTTAAGCGATCGCCACAGTAAGCCTTTGCAAGTTGCACAGTATCCCTCCGCTCCTGCCGCAACCGGATATGACTTCCAAAAAATCCCTGCTAAAGCATTTATTGTGTTTACTAAACTGGCCTATTCTTAAACTTTTGGTAAATGTCAGAATTTTTGTTGTCTCCATTGTTCGTATCTAATCTTTCTCCGTCACCTTCTTTTTCCCATTATTTGTGCACATTGAGGTTTTGGAAAGGGGAGGAGAGAGTGTCTTTTTTTTTTCAGGGGGACTTGACAGGGAGAGTGATGGCTTAGATGCTCAACACTATAAAGAACCAGTGGAAGCAGGATTCCAAAAGCTGGTCCTTTATCATTGTAATAGATGCATTTACAAAGTGTGAGCTGGTTTGACAAACGCCATCGTTGCACAAAACCATAATTGACACATCATTGTGTTGTTAATGAGAAGACTAACACTTGAGCCCAGAAAAAGTGCAAAGCTTATTCATGCACAAAGATTTACAGTGATTTTGCACCACACATGATGTCTGGATTTGAAAGAATAAAGGTGGGTACCAGAAAGGCACAATGATTGAGGTGAGAAAGAAAAGAACAGACAGTTATGCCCTCCTTTCTTCTCCACTGGTGTGCGAAACATTGTATGGTATCCTTGCATCAGATTGGGAGGGCTGGTGGATTTCGTTATTGCTTTTATTCTTGGTCGAGTTTTACTCCTGAAAATAAATATTTCATCAACGTCAGTTAACCCATAGCTGAAAAGAGATGCTCTGATGTTGAGAGAATAGGAGGTGAGTCATCTATGTTATACTATGAAACGACGAGTGTGCTTGAGAAACGTGAAACTGACCATGTTCTTGTTTGATCTAAATACAATTTGCTATTGACAAAGCAATAACACTATATCTGTTTTAAGTGACCGGGGGAAAATGCAAAACCCCTCATCTAATGTTGATAGAGTGCTGTTTGCACTCCAGAATGGAGAGAAGTTAGATGGACTCGGCGGAGGACAGGAATAAATTTAGCATCACTCATCCTTTGATGCCTTTGTCTCTCCCAGCGTCTATTGCGTTGCTTTCTCTGATGTCATGCTTCTTTGCATCTCATCTGCATCCATTCAGGTGCCCATTTGTCTCCTTTGACTCTTCTTTCGGGTTTCTCGCCTTTTCTTCTTCATTACCTCATCTCATCATTTTTACTTTCCTTGCTCTTCCGCTGCCACCTTTCTCGTGCTTCCCCGCCCTGATGAGATTGCAAATGCAGATGTGCCAATATATTCCAAATTAACTAAGTGACAATATATTCACGTATTATTTTTTATTATTTTAGATATATGTCAACAGAGTCATGTTAAAACACTTTCTTTGGGCTTTATTGGGAAAACTGTGTTCACTTAGCATATTGATTCATCAGTTGGATCTTTACACAGCGAGCCAGCTCCTTTTGTTTGGAGGGATATGCAAACATGTAGGCAGTTTCCTTTGTGGCTGTGTACGTCAGACATGGCTGGTGTATGGCGAGGGGGCGGGCGTGCACAGCGTAGTGCAACTGTGCGCATAACTGTCAGGAGCTAAGTGCTTTGAAGTTCATCATGCTGTGTGGTGTCTGTGGAGAACAATAAGCAAGTATTAGACTCTCTTGTTGAGCCTTTCTGGGAACAAACAAAAGCACAAATAAAGCACTTGTTGAGTCTTTTCAATGCTGAAATTCATAAAATTATACACTCCTATTTTCTTTGTTTGCGTGATTCCTTTGTAGTGACATCTAAAGACATAAAGTGGCATGTGCATCTTTTTTTTGTTTTATTTGTTGCGTGTGCATGTCCAGGTGCGCTGGATTTAACCTCTGGTAGAAGAGGATGCATGTGACATTTATAAAGAGCTCAACTACTTAACAAGCAGCTGTACTCACAGTGCCTCCCTCCATCCCAATGAATTATTATCCCTCATGGGTTGAAGTAAGTCTGTGAAAAGGCAATACGGCAGAAATGCTTCATTACACCATTTAGACTTCATACGTTTTACGCCCATTCTATGAGACCGCTTAATGTGAGACCTGTCCCATAAATAACTATCAATACTTCTCCTCTTTGTGATTATTATTACTGTAAGCATTTTTTGGCAGATGGCTACCTTTGCCAAAGCAATTCACAAGGCAGAAAATGACTATCTGCCTTCCATTTCAAAGCCTGAACTCCAGAGATTCTGACAAATGGGCACAATGTCCTTAAATGCTAATAAGTATTTCATGCAAAAAAAAAGAAGATGATAGAAACACATTTTGCCCTTCTTAAAAGTATGAAATGGAGGACACTCAATTATTTTCTATGGTGCAGTTTGACATTGCAATAGTGCTATATAACCCTGTCTTTCAGAATTTATGTCTCTACACACATAAATTGCTTTCACTGTAACATTTAGATGCATTTCAATCAGTAGCTAGATTGAAGTTTTCTTTACACAAATAAAGTGGAATTTTTTCAAATTGCATTAGCGTCCACAGAGGGAGGTTGGGGTGTGCCAAGGGTGTTTAGTTTCTGACTTTTGCAGCAGTGAGGCAAAAAATCTTCAAAATATTAGTAAAACATAGCAGGTAAATATAAATAGATGTATTGTGTCACATATCACTGTGGACATATTCTGTATTAAATTGCAATCTCAATATTTTCCAAAATACAGACATGTGCAGTGAGAAACAACCTCATTGTGGTGCAGTTGTTAGACCTTTCACCTCACAGTAAGGATGTCCATTGTTCAAGTCAAGGCTTTGTTTTTACAGTCCATTTGTTCTGAGTTTGTCTGTTCTCCCTTTGCATAAGTGGGTTTTCTGAAGGTACTGTCTTTCCTCCAACAGTGCATAAAAATCATGTATTTGAGTGACTTAATATTTGCCAAAAAGTGTGCACGGGCGTGTGGTTGTCTGGCTCTCTGTATGTCTTGTGTTGGGCTTATGACCAGATGAGGTTGTAATCTGTCTTCACCCACAGTCAGCTGGGATTGGCTCCAGTTCCTCACGATCGTAAGTGAAAGTGGTATATAAAGCTGATGTACCATATGGACTCTATATTAATGGTCTTAAGCAACCGCCGCCAGTCCCTGATGTTATTGACCAATGAAATTGTTTATTTTCACATGTTGCAAAGTGATAAAGTCATGGATGTCATGGCTCAAAGTGGACTAATTAATCACAGATTTATATTTCACTTCAAGCAAACACATTCATACATTGTCTCAATATATAAGACCCTCATTTAGGCCTCTTCTCTTCTCTTCTCTTCTCTTCTCTTCTCTTCTCTTCTCTTCTCTTCTCTTCTCTGTTATTTTATTCTCAGAATTTTGTTCACCTATAGATTGGAAGTCTTCTGAGTACAATATGCAAAAACGGTGTAAAAGCAAAACAGACTTGAACCCTAAAAATATGCTCCAGGCTACTTAAACAGTAAACCTCTTTTCACTAGTACACAACACCAGTACATAAAACCTGAATTGATAGATTGAGTATTGATAGAGTATGTGTAGGCAGCTTGTGTTAATTATTAGCAAAAGAAAACTGCCTTACCAGGATTACGCACAACTAATGTAGAGCTACTGTGTACATGCACCCCCCTGCTGTACATGCACCCCCCTGCACTGGCCACTTTGCTGCTATTCCATTCCATTTATTTGCTGCTGTTCGATGTACCATTTACTGTGTGTTGTGTGTTGTTTGTATCTTTGATACTTTTTTAGTTTTGCACTAGAGCGCAATGAGAGTCTCGGGAAGGTATTTTTGTTATGCGCGCATAATGACAATAAAGACTTCTATTCTATTCTATTCTGTGTATGTTACTTCCTCTCATCTATCAAAATTATTTTAGTGAAGCTAAGGGCAGTCTGAAGTCATGCTGGGTTTCTATTATTAGATGATTGTTCAAGTAAACACTGTTTTTGACAGCTGCTTCCTCTCAAAAAACGGAGGTATTACTTGTCTTGTTGTATTGACGTTAAGCATCGCCCCCAGTGTCTGAAGCCTAAGGTGACATCACCCTCTCCATCTCATTTTTACTCTGTTGCTTCAGGGTTAATCTCTTTGTCAACAGCTTTTTGTCTCTGCGCTTGTATTTTTCTCTCAGGCCGTCTCTCTCTCTCTCTCTCTCTCGTCTCTCCTTCTGTTTCATACCTCGGATCAATTGTCTGAGTGAACTGAGTAAATCTTATTGGTCAGAGTGTGAGTGACAAAGTTTGGATATGAGTGTGTGTGTGTGCGTGCATATGTCGGTGTGCATGAGTGTTTGTGTGTGCTGCTGGTGAGGTATTGCTCACTCAGCACTGTCCTGCCCCTTGGGCACTACCACACGCCTGCCTGCCTGCCTCCTGTCCAGCCACAATCAATTTCACAGTCTCACACACACACACACACACACACACACACACACACACACACAAGCACACACACTGGTCAAAATATCCCCGAGAAATCTGTA
>OMNM01065374.1:0-15476 GCA_900302745.1 Parablennius parvicornis | reverse complement strand
TTTTTTCTCCCCTCTCTTTTTTTCTTTCTTAGTGAAATATATCTGACTGTTTGTTCCTGTCAGATATGTTATAACTTTATAGATTATATATAACTATGATAACTATATAGATAGATAGATAGATTGATGATGATTGATTGATAGATTGATTGATAGATTGATAGATAGGATGATGAACTAAGGTGAATATGTGACATTATTTCAACAGCATCCAAAAAAGAGAAGAAACTTCCGAGGATTCCTGAAGGCAATAAGACAGAGGAGGTGGAGCTTGGTGAGTGTGTTTCAATGTGCCGTGATGTAGATCTACAAGAAATTATTAGCGTTAAAGATTTCCTAGATTTGTTTGAGTTTTTTCCCCTAATGTATCAGAACATTTCAGTTTGTGACTGCAGGGAGTCTTCTTTAGTACCAGACACAGTTTTGATGAACCCATGAGACACTCATGTTTGTTGACATCTGAAAGCGAAGAGTAAAGGCAACAATTAATTCTGAACTTCAGTGATACAAAGTGTAGGGCATTCTGGGAGTTTTCTGGTGATGATGGTAGGGGAGATATGCTTTTATGCACCTACACAGACATGCACAACTTTTATAAGTATGTTTGTCAGCATTGATACATCAGTATCATTAGAAATGACAAAGTAACAACAAACACCACAACAATTATTTAATTCTATGAGCAAAAAGGTCTAATTTCCTTATTTACTTTTTATTTTATTTTATGAAGGGGTAGGAAGTGCAGCACAAAACAAAAGACAAATAAATAAAAATCAGGTACAGAAAGGATACTTGGAAATCTACTCGTGGGACAGTAACAGAAAAGCTCTGCCGTTGTAATGCATCTTAAACAGCATCGGTCCAAAACAAAAAGGACATTGTCCGTATCATTCTAAAGCAATAGGAGGCTGAGTCATTTAGAGTTTTGTTGTTTAGTTTTTTTTTTTACTTTTTACACATAGTCAAATTTTTTTTAAAGATGTGACACGATGTGACATTCCCCAAAACCTGTTATTAATTGTGTTGTTTTGTTTACTGTCTGTTTCAGGTCAGGCTCATAATATGACATGTGAGGTATATTTTGACTATGAACTGGAACGTTCCTGTAAGGTGGAGTGGTACATGAATTACGCTGGCAACATGGAGAATATGACTCTACTTGACATGCCTGCACCTCAGTGAGTCATCACATTTTTTGTGTGGAAGTTAGATTTTTTTTTTTTTTTTTTTGTGGCAAAATAGAACTGTGTAATGTGATGGCATTGTTTCCTAACGGGTTTGCTTTAGGATGCCAAATCATTTTTTATGTCTGCTTCAGAGAACAATGGAAGACTTATGAGTACCAAGTCATACAGACAGCCATCATTAAAGAGGTGACACTACAACACCTGAGCCACACTTATACCTGCGTCGCCAGCTACACATTTGGGAACAGCAGCGTCACAATAAAGCTCAAGAGGAAAATTAAAGGTATTATTGTTTCTATTGCCATTCTTATGCCTTCATGTATTATTTACACCGTATATTGTGCTGTCATTGCCCTAACAACTGCTTAATGTGCAAACAAGCAACCAAATCTAGTCTGAACCAACAAGCTGTGAAAAGTTTTACTAGTTTGTTTAACAGTGGCTGAATGGAGGGAATATTCACTTCATAATAGAATTTATTATCACCTTATCAGCAGTGTCAGCTATCTCCTCGCACAGACACACAAACATAATATTATTTCTATATAACAATCATATTTTGACTGTTACACTTGTGTGAAAACTACACTGTTAGTCACATTCGCATTAAAGGCGATGGCGGCATTGTAAGGTGCTTGTTTATTTTGAGCTTTTTGAGGTTCAGTGTCCTACCAAGGACACTTTAACATGTAAATACAGTGAGATGAGACATAAAACTGCAAAAGAAAATGTATTTAAAAATGCTACGACTTGCTAATAAATGAGGGTTTTGTGTAACTGATCTAATCCAGATTGCTTTAAGTTGTGTGACTATGCATTGGGTCAATCCAACCAAGGGAACCGTTTATTTCATCCTTACGGGCCAAATCAATCACAGCGCCAAAGCTGTGACTTCTAATTCTGTGACTCCTTGTTACTCTGTGTCCATATCTTATGTAAATGTCATCATTCATTCTATTTTCAGTGACATGGCCCTCAATGGTCGGCTATCCCATCGTCTCCATCCTGCTGGTTGCTTTGCTTGGAGTCGCCTTGCATGTCAAATGGTTGGAAATACAGCTTATCTACAAATCCCGTTTCAAATGTGGAATACAATATGAAGGTCAGATGAACACAAACATATCTCAGAAACACAAAGTGCTGGAAAACTCATGAGCATGTTTGGAAAAAGACATAAATAATTGTAACAGTCACTTTAAAACCTGGTGTGAATAATTATTGATCTCCCTCCAGATGAAAAGGACTTTGACGTATTTCTGTCATATGTGTGGGGTGCTCCCTCCGCGGTGGTGGCAGAAAGTTCAACTTTTTCCTCCAGACCAGGACTTTGCAGAGATGATGAACGTAGGCCCACATTATTATTATTACTAATAACTTTTTTTTATTATTTTAATTTGTTATATTGTATTTCAGTGTTCCATAGCCAAATTCAACCTTTCTTTACATTGGCAGAACTCTTTCCCATCACAGGGGATAAAACCTCTGAAATACCATTGGAAGCCCTTCTGCCCCAAGTGCTGGAGGAGCAGTGGGGTTATCGCCTCTGTCTGCTGGAGAGAGATGTGATTCCTGGAGGAGGTCAGATACAAAACGGTGTGTCTGCACGAGTGCTTCCGGTAACAATTCATGATGGTTTCCATTTTTCTTTTGTAGCATATACCAACGATGTGGTGCTCGCCATAAAGAGAAGTCGGATGCTTATCTGTGTCCTGTCGGCTGAGTATCTCACCAACAGCAATGCTGTGTTTGTGCTCGAGTCAGGAGTCAAGGTACACAAAAACACCCAGGTTTGGTTGGTGTTCAAAATATGTTATCACCTAAAAAGTGGGATTCAGTGAAAATAAACCTCTTTAATAGGCAACGAAGCTTATAAATCAAAGCCATTTATGAAGTTTTCTTGTGTTACTAAGGCAATTCTGAGCATCTCATTCACTGGAAATTTATAAATTATTAGAATCAACTTGTCCGGGCATCAACTGTGAAGTCAGTTTAATGTGGTTCATGATACAATTGACACGGTCTCAAACTCAAAAAATAAACATGACATAGAGAAACAGAAAAAACAATTTTGCTTTAAAAAATATTCATTATAATAGCAAGTTTTCTTTTAGTTCATCAGGAATGGGAAACATTAATCACTGTGAGGACTTTTTCCTCACTAGCTGTGGGTCAAATTGTGACTGAGCACTTCTACAAACATGGATTTATTAACATTATAGCAACTACTTTAATAAAGAATAATCATTGCTTGTCTGCTCTAGTAAACATTCATATCAACATTAACATGCTTGAAATAAACTAAAGAAGATATTTCAATATATAACACTTTCAGATGTGTTCAAATTATCTGCGAAACCAATAATTCATTCATTTTTAGAAAAAGGAAACCGAATGCGGAACACCGCTTCCCCATGTCCTGACCTACATAAAGATTTGATCTGATGAAGACCTGTAAAGACTTATCATAAGAGATGGATTGATATGAAGACTGTTGAACTTTTGGCTAAAATCCAGCCAGTAAGATGAGACACTGTTAGTGTGACAGCTTGATCTTTACCAAGTATCCATACAACCAATCAGCCTTGGAGATTTGTCCTACAGTCACATCACAGATATATATTTTTATGTGACACATCTGTGCGACAACTTTAAGACTAAGCTCTCATGAACTGCTCCACATAGATGCTTAGAGGATTTAAAACACAAGCAAGAGGATTTTCTTTAACTTATTTGGAACATCATGCATGTATTTTACTATCACAGTCCTCATCCATGGGCACCTTCCAAGTGTTTCTTCTATTTTCTTGGTATTTTGAGAAAAGTATGAATTTCTTAGCTTCAATTGACAATGTTAAAAAAAAAAAAAAAAAATTGTCTACTGGGTAGTTCCCAGCAACAAATATTTAGGTCTCTGCAGAACATGAAAAAATATGTGGTTGAAAGTTTCCACTTGCAGTGCTGCACTGATACAAACCTCAGTCAGTAGCTGTGGTTTGGTGAGAAAATCCTCCAGTGTTCAGTAATTTGATCTAAAAGATTTAATGCAGCTTGATTTCTCTTTTGTGATTTTTGTTTCCAGCGATGAACCATACTGTATATGTTGATACTTTTAAACCAAATTTGTTTTTCATTCCTATTCAATTCTGGATAAAAAAGACTTTCTGCTTCAACCCACATTTAGGCTTTGCTGCAAACATCTGCCTTTAAACTCTTGTTCATTTGGACCAGCGGAGCCTCGGCATCACACATCCAGTCAGACGTCCCACTGCCAAAACTGGTGCAAACAGCCTTGAGGGTGCTCCCCAGTCTGGAATGGAGTTCGGGAAAACCTGCGAGAGGCACCAGGAACTTCTGGAGATCTTTGAGGAAGACTCTGCCCCGTTGCAGAGGACGCGGCGCCTCTCGGTGGCGTCACGGTGAGGGTTAGATTGTGTCAAATGGGATATTTCTCGAAAACAATGCTCGTTTATTGACATTCTAAAGCCGAGTTACGCTGCTACATTCTTCTCTGAAACTGTTGTGTGAAGGAAACATCCATGATGGTTGTGTAAGGATGAATGTGTATCCGAAAGAATTACAATTCTGTATCCATAATATTACCTGAAACAAAAACAAATGCTAAAGTACCCTTTATAAGGTTCAACATAGAATGTTACATCTGCTTTATCAGCCATAAAATATTTTTTCCTTTATTATGCATCTACACTAGTATTGTTTAATAAAAATTTTAAAAAAAAAGACATTGAAGCTGTGAATGTATTAGGTTTTAATTCATTTAAGGACGTTCATACAACAGTTAGGTAACTCAAAAGGCGATGGATGAAAACAGGTTTTAAAAGCTACCACTCACACTCAGCTCACAGTAGTGGGGTTCTGTTTTTTATTTTAATTTTTTTCAATTCCCACGTCGACTAATAAAAAAATAACCACATGCTCAGTTGATACAAAAATCAAAACAACCACTGTGTCACAATGTGTTTGCCAGATTCAGTGAAGCACAAAACAGCTAGAAAAACTGGCACAACGCTTAAAACAAACAAGAATTAAACAAGGAGTCGGCCTCTAAGGAGGCACAGCCGGTGAAAACAAAAGGACTGTACGCAGACGTTGACAAACTAAAACATAAAAAGAACTCATTCTCACATCAACTGGATACTCAAAACTCACAATCCAATTGTTGGGTTTTAAAGTAAAACCTGCGTCACTTCACACGATTTTAGGAACCCAACAAACCAACTTAAGAGGGAAAAACAAAAAACAAAAAAAAAACAACAGGAACACACCACAAAAGGTTTAACGGGCACTGTGTGAAGGGAGATTTCCTCATTCCTTCACAGATTGAAATTGTAGTAACAATGCTCTGGCTAATGTTTGTGTCCCATCTCTTTATCATTGGACTGCACCTCTCCTCTCAGTTATAGTCAACCGGTAGTGGTCAGAAACCAAAACCAGTCATAATAACAGGAGGCTTAAAACATGTCATATTGCAGGTCTGTAAAGCTCAGTTGTACGAATCAACAGTGAGGAATAATTTAGGCCTTTGTAGATAATTGACTTGGTTTACCTGTAAAAAAAAAAAAAAAAAACTAATAGTGACAAAATCTCAGACAGTTATTTACAGTTTGTCTGCTTGGGCCTTCAGCTTCCTCTCCCAAAGTTTCTTATGATCAGAGAAGCCTTGCTTGCCCTTGTTGAAAGAATTGGGTCCAGCAGACGTTGGTGTCTCTCTAAAAAGAACATGCAAACATTATCAACGCAGTAACTTAGTTGAGACATTGAACTGATTTCTATAAAAGCCGAAGCTGAGGAAACACTTCAATACCTGCCAATGTTCTTCATCCTCATTTTTGCCTCCGGTGGCATCTCCTCTGGTTCACTCTTAAAAAAAAAAAAAAAGAAATCAGAATAAATCATAGGTCAGACTCCACAGAACTCCTGTTTGTGCATCTGTACGGCCATCGCACTGCTGCGTGCACGTGTACTCACATCATCATCCTCGTTGAACACAGATGCCAGCCCTGTCTTTTTCGGAGGAGCTGATGGAGCAGGCTCTTTAGGTTTCTGCAACAAGTCGTGCAAATAACATGAAAATCTCACCCATCTCTCCGGCTTTCAGATAACAGTTGACTTAACCATCAAATCAAGCATCCTGTGTTAACCAGGGCTCAACATTAACATCCTCGCACAACAGGAACTTTTTTTTTTATACGAGTAGACACCTGTTGATGTTCTTTGAATATCCCCAGTGTGTTCATTTCTATTGAGGAAGGAAATCTTTACAATTAAAATAGTCATAACCCAAAGAATTTAAAACACATTTTCTCATGATTTGGTTTAAGACAAACGGCAGTGGGAGCAAATCGCTGCTATAATCCATGAGTGCAATGAAATCCAGGCTCATGGGCGTAAGCGCTAATCGTGTTTCAAACACAACTGACATTGTGCTTTTCTGTTAATAGTTTCTGAAACTCACATAATAAAATGTAAGGGTTAGTGAACTCTTTCTCAGAACATGATTGTCATCCACGGTAGAATGTGGTGCAGGAAAGCTGCCAGGGGCAACAGAAAAAGCAACTAATTATTTGAAATATAAACAAACTAAATCTTTTGAAGAAAAGTAAAATATTACCTTTCATCACAAATATTTAAAAGGATGTTTCATTGCTTAGCGGTAACACAACGATCAACTTCAGATTACAGAATTTCCCAACAAAAAGTTAGTGGTGAGCCCAGGTGATAACACTTTACACCGTGATAATCATCCTACTCATTCTTTAGCATCCCTGTATGTGTGCGGTAAGTTACAACACAACGTTGTCATATTGAATTTTTCATGCAAACACACTATGTAATAGACGCTGCCACACACTCACGGTTGCGCCAAGCTTGATAGATATGAGGTTTGATTTCTTCGCCATCTGACTGCCCATGCTAAAGCCTAACTTGGAGACTTTGCGAGGAGCCGCTGGGTCTGCCGTGGAGTCTTCTTCATCTTCAGGAGTGAGATGCTGGGATGTGCGTTTGATTGCTGTCCCTTCTCCTCCCACATTGCTACAAGAGACAGGCTTAGTTTTCACTCTGCCTCCCTCCTCCTGCGGCCCTGCTTGAGGCAAGACAACTCACCAAGGTGAAAAACTGGGTTTTGGGAACAGGGAGTAATGAACGTTATCATCTTTACCTGTGTGGCTATGTTTCAAGCCATTAATGAAACAAAACATTTAAAATAAATTAAGTTTCACTATACAAATTTGGCTTTCTATGTTTAGCTTTCTAATTAAAAGCTTCCAATTTCACAATTAAAGGAAAAGTTGAATTAAAATATATTATATTACAGCATCAATACAGACATTTCAAGTTTTTTGTTAATGCAAGAGAGAGCATGCAATTTGTATCAGAAAGAAAGACTGGCAAACTATATTTCACAAAAACAAAATCCCAAATATTTTGTGACTAGAGCACGGTTTGAACTTACATAATCTTTTGGGCCACTTGGCCAAGAGTTCACGAGAATATAATTGAATATAATATAGAAGCATATACGTCAATGTTGCTCTCTAGAGAGACCTCAGTATTCTCTACTGTGCAAGTGTGTAAAATTTCAAAGGTTCTAGTCCATGTTGAAATATAAACAGGTTAGATCTGCTTCACTGTGGTTCTGGTGTGGGGAAAAAAGCCACAAAATGACCGTTTTCTATGTTGATAGATGTGTTGTTTGTGACTTCTGATCAATCTAAAGACTCTGAAATATTCATATTCAGCTTTGATCAGTGCAGCTAAACAGGCTTTTCCACTGGATTTTGTTAAGTATTATGTACATTTGGAAGACAACACAGCACAGTTGCTATTTTGAAATTGTGTTGAATGATTCATCCATCAAAGATCTGATTAAATTTCTGCTGGTATGAATCACAGAAATTGTGGGGGTTCATCTAACAAACCAGGGAATACGTCTTTAACCCTTTGCAGTAAATTAAATTTTCCCTGTAACTGCAGAATCACAGGATTAGCTTAAATTTGTGGGTGTTATCAGGTCTTGGGACATTACCACACCATAACAACATTTTAATATAGTTGTTAGTAGTGTTTGCATGAGGTGCTGGGAGCAGTGAACTAGTAGTGACCTTTACAACTAAACTGGATAGCTTTGCGTGGTAGCTACTGGTAAACTACCCTGGCTAACGCTAGGCTAGCAGGCGCTCAAGAGGCAGTAATAGATACGTCACTCATTGCCCTTACTGTACCTGCTGGTGATTACTTGCAGCATACTTTCCCATTATAAGCAAGGACGCTGCTTCATTTGTTAGGTTATTAACAGCTTGCTGGCTAATTGTAAACAGCTAACACGATGAAGTCATTTTCACTGTGGCGTCGCCGCGTAGTTGGGAGCAGATATATTGTAAATGCGAGGAATCGAACTAAAATCTAATACAGGTTATTCATCAATAATTACAAATGGTAAAAAGGGCATGAACATCACCTCCGTCGTCGGAGCTCCCTCTCCTCTTATGCTCGTAATCCGCCATTATTTATATGATCAAACTGTGCCTCACTGCTCCGCTAGTGTTATTGTGGCACTGTGGGTCACGCGCACAGTTTGGTGCTACCGCATTAGGAGGACACGAAGAAGAAGAGGGCAGCAGTGGGCGGAGCAATATGCCAGCGAGCTAACTTGGTAAACAGAAAAACTGGTGAGAGAAAATATTCCAAATTGCACGTTTTGTATAGTGTCTGAAGCTGTTTTCGAGCCGAACTAGTACATTTAAACTCACACAGCGACGAGGAGTAAGGAAATATGGTTAAATGTATTTAGTTTTCCCCTGTTGTTTTTAAATGGCTCATCAGAGCTAACTGTTAGCTTTTGTAACTCACTGTGGACTTGCAGCTTTAGCTCTGTTAACTTGTGTTTTTCTACATCGAGTTTGACTTTACCTATTGCTTTAAATGTAAATGTTTTAGGCGATATCAGGAATTAACATATTAGATATATTAGAATAGTATGTTGAGCTCTTCTGGTCGATGTCGTACCGATGTGAGGACACTTTCTCACATCACTGCTGATGTCTACAGTGTGTAATCTTCACTCTGGGTTATGAAGATATAAAATACATTGTTTGTCCAACGTAGTTGTTTGACTGGGTGAAACAAGCAGGCGTTTCCTTGGTATGTCAAATGATATAGGGCCTCAGCTCATTATTTCCCATACAGGATTTAGCTGTCTATTATTAAACTAGCTCTTTGATTTTTTTATATTTCAGGAAATGTTTGACCCTAACGTTGTGGTCATTAGACTGAATAATGGATACAACAATTAGTGTGAAGAAAAAAACTGAGCTCAGGTAAAGTCCTCATTTATGGACACACATACGCTTACGACTGAGAGTTCTTGCATTGTCAAAAATATTTGTGTTAAAGTTTCAATAAGATTTTACTTTGCTGCTACATAGAAACTTGCCCCACTCACACCTAAAATTAGCCTCATGTTTTTCTGTGGAGGAAACTGTAGTACCAGGAGAAACATGCAAACTCCTCACAGAAAGCCATAGCTGATATTTGAACCAATGGCATTCTTGTGTTGGCCACTGTGTCGTCTGATATAACTTACTTTTGACAGGAAATGCAACAGATCATCTTCATGTGACTGTATCAAAAAAATGTACCGTAAATGGTTTCAAAACCAATATCCTTGGTAACCAAGACCCAATGATCAACAAATCTCAGATCAATGAGTTAAAAATGTAAAAAACTGAAAATAGAAGTTCAAAAATTAAATTGTAGTGTTCACAATAAAATAAGATAAGAAGAACATTTAATATAACAAGTACTGAAAATCTATGGATTATTACACTATTTATGATGGGTGTTTTCAGAACAGTCATTTTTGACTAAATGCTAAATTTACCTTCGCCAACAAAAGTTGTGCCGAGATTATGTTTTTGTCTGTGTGTATCCATGTATTTATCTTTATTAGGGTTTAGTTTTTTATTCATGTATTTCACCAACTTTTCACAAAAACGACACACCCAAATTGCATGAAATTTTCAGTCATGATTTGTCATCATTGAAGGACCAATCGCATTTAAAGGAACCTTTACGCATACATTAAAAACCATTTAACTTTGCCAATGTAAAGATACAAAATGAATAATCAAATACAGTTGAAAATGGATTATCCTTTTTTTTTGTCTGCTCAACTTATTAAATAATAATTGCATCTTTTCTGAAATGTTAAGCATGACATATTCATATTTGTACAGATTAAAATTTCTATCCAAAATATACAATCAATCCAACTTTTGACTAATTGACACTCCTGGTACAGTAACACATAATTAAGGCGACATATTGTTAACGATGCATTTATTGTATACTTTTGCTGAAATGTTGCAACAATTGTCTAACGTCAATAATGTGATTATATCCAGCATCAATGGGCCATAAGATCGCCTCACCCTCGGTGTGTCTAGTTCGCTCCCAGTTCAAATAACTGCAGTTGTTCTCTGTCCTAGCCTCCTGAAAGTTTGCTGCTAAACAATGTGCCAGCCAAGATGGGGCAGGCCCTGTGCATATGTTCCCGTGGCTCGATCACCATTGATAACAAAAAGTATTACTTTGTCCAGAAATTAGATGAAGGGTAAGTCAACAACTTCACTGAACTGCTATTGCAACACTAAGTTTAGTATTATTATGAGGCTTGTTTTGTAATGAAATGGATACTTCCATTTTGACCCATAATAGATCTGTATTAATGAGCTCTTCCCACAGTCTAAACTCTCTGTGCTCTCTCCCCCCAGTGGGTTCAGTTATGTTGATCTGGTTGAGGGAGTGAAGGATGGGCGCTTCTACGCCTTGAAGAGGATCCTCTGTCATGACCGTGAAGGTCGCCAGGAGGCTCAGACAGAGGTGGAGATGCATCAGCTGTTTAATCACCCAAACATCCTGAGCCTGGTTGCACACGCCTTTGTTGACCATGGAGGAAAGACTGAAGCCTGGTTGCTTCTGCCTTATGTTAGAGTGAGTCACTGCAGCAGTGAGCCTGACTGAAATCTTCTATTTGGCGATGATCTGATCTTGATACGTTTTTTATGTTTGTCTGAACAGAAAGGAAGTCTGTGGTCTGTGCTTGAGAAGTTAAGAGATAAGGAAAGTTCAATGCCTGAAAAGCAGATTTTACAAATCTTGCGTGGAATCTGCTCTGGACTCAAGGCCGTTCATGAGAAAGGCTATGCACACAGGTAATACTCTTGTACAAGCTTATGGTAACGCATTATAAATGAAGAGCCGTTACTTTTTCATGCTTTCATTTACCTTTTCTTTTTAGGTACGTTTAAAAACGTACTTAAAAGCCACTGAAACTGCTGTGAAGAGAGAATAGCCAATTCCATACATGTGTAAAGATTTATTTTGCAAGTTTACTTTCTTTAAATTATACACCTTTTTAGCTCTTTACTTAATGTATACAATCCCAAATAATTATATGTATAAATCACTGTAATTCATTACAATCCCACATATTTATATGTACGTACTGTACACATATTTATATATATAAAATATATAGACACACGCAGATAAGTTTAATATAAATTTATCAATATCTTGAATTTTATTAACATCTCAAGTCATACCCACTGATTAACCATATTCCTCCTCTCCCCTCAGATTGTTGCCATCTTCTAATTCAATAAATATTTAATGGTTATTTCTGGAATGATACATGATTTGTCACATTTTAAATGTATTCTAATCTAGAAATTACAACTAGTTTGATTTTGAAAACGATCAATTTGTTTGTTCTTTATGACAGTTGTGAAAGTGTGGCAAAGGATTGTATATTATTATTGTTTACATGGAAGATGGGTAGGATTGTAAAGTTTAACCTCATCAAATTCATTAATATTTGTCAGAATTATACCATTGACCTGTCTTCCAAGTGGCAGTTTTTTTTTCTTTATATGTAAAGTAAATTGTTTCACCTAAACCAGTGTTATTTATGCCTTTCTTTGGCAGAGACCTGAAGCCCACTAACGTACTCTTGGACGAGGACGACCGGCCGGTTCTGATGGACTTCGGCTCAATGAACCGGGCCAGGATTGAGGTATGAGGAAGTCTGTCAGTGTTAGCTAAACAAGTAGTAAACATTATAAATATAAATAAACATAATATTAATGGTCAAATAGACAACTTCCACATAAATGTTATTATGAACTTAAAAAGGGGGGGGGAGGGTATAAAGGTTTTATCTCATACTCTCTATCTAGAAAAGAGTAAACATATATAAGAGAAACACCACCACTAATGATGCATCACTACCAAACAGTAAAGTGTTCCATCATGACTGCTCAATATTTCCAGAGATTGTGTCGCTAAGGGGAAGTCTATAATTCCACCACTGGAGGGCAGAGTTGCATATTTAATATGAACATCGTGTTCAAACTCTTGTGCTTGCTTGAGAAGATTATTGGCTATTTGTCTGATTGCAGCCTCTCAGTTTCAGGTTTATTTTTGAATGTGACCTTCCATTTATAGAAAAAAAAAGTTGTAAGGGGTCCTAGTTCATATTTGATGAGATAAAAAATGAGATACTTAAGCGTACATGTTAGTGCTACTAATTTTTATTATTGTTATTAATTTAATCACTTGACTTTCCCACATTAATTGAGCCACTTGGAAAAGTTGTATTTTTCACTTGTCTTCATGCTTATCTTCATGTTCAGGCCACTGAATGTTCCTAAACAGTCTGATTGATTAAAAAAACACAACAATGCTGAATTGATGACAGGTGAGAGGATCCAGAGAGGCCATGACCATCCAGGACTGGGCGGCGCAGCGGTGCACCATTTCCTACCGGGCTCCCGAGCTCTTCAACGTGGAGAGTCACTGCATTATAGACGAGCGGACTGATATCTGGGTAAATCGCTTTGTCCCTTTCTTCAGTAAAACCTGAAACGCTGCACCGATCACTCACTGACCTGTAGTGCTGTTTGTTGGAAAATGTGGTCCTCTGGCACACCTCCAGTCGCTGGGCTGCGTGCTGTTCTGCATGATGATGTTGGAGGGGCCGTACGATCTGGTCTTCCAGAAGGGGGACAGCGTTGCTCTGGCCGTACAGAATCCCGTGGTCATCCCACAGTCCTGCAGGTCAGTCTTCACATTGTAACTGTAGTTTGATTCTCTGAACTGTTGTTTTAGATGATGTTGCATATTTACCCTGATGCTCACGTCTCCTTTTTTAGAAAGCTTTTTTTTTTTTGCATGGTGTAATTAAGGCCAACAAAAAAAAAATTACCTGCAGTGTTGTGAAGAAGTGTGTGTGTGTGTGTGCACTTAAAAAGTACATGAATAACTCCATAGTGAAATCAAGTGCTTTGTGGTATCAATACAAAAACATGATTTCAACACAGTAATTTGAGACATAATCGGTTTCACATAATTTGCACAAATTAAAAATGGATTTGAATGAATGACATGAAGCTTCAAGAATCAACCAGGACGTCCTAATGCAAGTTCAGATTTAGATATATGAGGTTCCCAAAAAATGTTTTTCTTCTTGAAAATAGGTTTGAATTTACTTCACAGTGTGCAGCTGCAAACATCTGACTTCTCAAATACAAAACTTTTTTATTTTTTATATAATGATAAAAATTATTAATGTGTTGACCAGTTGTTGCAACAATTAGCCATTTCTTTAAATTCAAATAAAACTAAAAGTTCTCCATACCTTGTGCTCAGGTACTCGGAGGGCCTGAAGATGCTGCTGAGCTCCATCATGGTGTCTAATCCCCAGGAGAGACCCAACATCAGCTGGGTTCTTGACCAGGTTCAGGACCTGCAGAGTCGCAGCCCGAACACCCAGTCCAACATGGTCTGATCTTACACAGCCGCACTTGAAGAGATACTGGAGACCTTTGCACACTAATGACCTTCCCTTATTTCCAGCTTGACTTCATTTCTTTTACTTATAGACTGTTGTGTTTAACGCCTCGGTACTGATCATCACTCATCATGGGGAGCTTGGCAAACGTTTTTTTATGGTACAATTAAAGGCTGTGTGTGTCACGAAACATTGTAGATTTTTTGGGTAAATTCTTTCCAAATAATCAGAAGAATTGAAAAGCCTTTAATATAATTGGATTCTGTTTCTCATAGTTGTTGGACAAATGTGAAGCCAGAGCTTGAAGAGTTTGAAACCAGCTTCAAAGTGTTTTCTAAAGTCAGTGAAATATCAAGTTGATTTAATCGCCGATGATTGGGCAGATCAAATCAACAGGATGTAGCATGTTGACGCATGAGCTTTCAGAGACGCTCTGAAAAAAGGATCAGACCAGTTGTTTCTGCCTCATCGCTGAATACAGCGAATAATCGCTGAGGCATTGGTGTAATATCCAGATTTCCAATGTGTTGTTTCAGCACAATAACTGAAATTGTCTTTTGGATTTGTATTGACAGAGAAGCTTTGCCAAACTTCCCAGTGGATGAACGCTGCCTGAGTTCAATACATATCAAATGACATTCCCTACCAAGATGGAATATGTTCGAATTCCCTTTAGTTTGAACTGGATTCTTTAAGTTTCCTCTGTGTGTGTGTGTGTGTGTGTGTGGGTGCATGCGTGCGTGCGTGTTACACATAATTTTCTGTCGTCATCATCAATACACTTCAGTTTTTCTCCACGCCGTCACTCACACCGTTTTGGCCTGAACTGTAGATTAAAATTGAAAAGACAGCATGATCTTTGGATGCAATACTGCGACTGAAGGTGCTCCATTATCACGGTTCTCTTCTCTGCTGCTTCACATGATGCTTCGTCATTGTAACTGGCACCTGGTAAAATGTAGAAATGAGTATGCGCTCACACAAAAAGAGAGCGATCTTGAGAAGAAAGTGGTCACATTTTAAGACACAAACCACAGAGGATTACTTTTATATTAGCCGAAAAGGTTATTTGGACTTGTTTATATTACCCGTGCGTTACTGTCATACTTGGCATTGTCATTTAATCTCTTTGACTTCGATTTTCACTGTATTTTTTTTTTTTTTCCATTCCACTTGTATTTAACTGAATGTCGTCTCACACTTTTGTTCACTCAGGGTACACACACATCTCAAATGATCTGATGGTCTTTACTCGCAGACCGAAGTGGTACCTTTTAAAGTTAAGAAATATTTTTGGGCATTTAAGTTGACGCTTTTGTGACTGTAATGCGGTTCTATAGGACGATGTTAGAGCTCAAAAATGCCCTTGTACACTTGAGGTTTTTTTTTTTTTGGGGGGGGGGGGGGGGGGCATGGAA